>JAUTDX010000629.1:0-136666 GCA_030844895.1 Ambrosia x helenae
TGGCTCAGGAAATGGGTAGAAAAAGATGAAGGAGCTAGCCAAATACTGTGGGGATGTTCTTGCTGCTATCCCATCTCCGACAGCTCCTGTTGGTGCCGGCGATCACCGGCTGATTATAATAGCGTGCCTGGCGGTAGGAGTTGCAAAACCTACTCCCAAGGTTCGCTTTCGCCGTAACGGTGATTATTGGGCCCACGTGATCCATATAGACTAAGGGTATTTAGCATTAGACGTAGTGGTTTAAATGTATGTATTGTAATCTAGAAGCATCGATTTTGTAATCCCGCTAGACTGTGTATTGTTCATGTATTTGGATGCTTTAATATTTTGTTATGAATGCTTATGAAATGTATTTATGCCCAAGTATTCGTATCGTTATGCATTGTTTGTAGAGCTGGGAAACGTTGTGTCATTATGAACAAACAGTTGATTGCTCTTATCTGCATATTCGGCAAACTTTCCTTGGGGTTATAAGTTTTGGTGTGAGTGACATGCTCAGATGTCGTTCCTCCTTTTAACTTACTGATCCTCGTAGGTTTGATGTATTAGAGAGTTTTTCTTGGGGCTCAGCCCATGGTTTCTTGCCCCTTAAGGGTTTGATCCGCGGACTTAGGTGGCGTATTTGCGTGAAAACGACGATACGCCTCTAAGCTGCTTAGCCCGCGGTGACTTGCTCGGTATATGAGCGTTACTCGCGGGGCAAGGTGGCGTAGTCGTGTGGAAACATCGATACGCCTCTAAGATGCTTAGCCCGCGGTGGCTTGCTCATGTGAGCGTTACTCGCGGGCCAAGGTGGCGTAGTCGCGTGAAAACATCGATACGCCACTAAGCTGCTTAGCCCGCGATGGCTTTGCTTGGTATGAGCGTTATTCGCGGGCCAAGGTGGCGTTAGTCGTTTGAAAACATCGATACGCCTCTAAGCTGCTTAGCCCGCGATGGCTTGCTCGGTATGAGCGTTATTCGCGGGCCAAGGTGGCGTAGTCGTGTGAAAACATCGATACGCCTCTAAGCTGCTTAGCTCGCGGTGGGTTGGTCGGTATGAGCGATATTCGCGGGCTAAGGTGGGCGTAGTTGTGTGAAAACATCAATAAGCCTCTAAGCTGCTTAGCCCGCGGTGGCTTGCTCGGTATGAGCGTTATTCGCGGGCCAAGGTGGCGTAGTCGTGTGAAAACATCGATACGCCTCTAAGGTGCTTAGTCTGCGGTGGCTTGCTCGGTATGAGCGTTATTCGCGGGCCAAGGTGGCGTAGTCATCGATACGCCTCTTAGCGGAATGGCTTTGTGATCAGACTTTAACTTGTTTGCGTATGCATTGCGTAATCAAATATAAGGCAAAGCATTTAATTCATTGATAAGGCATAAAGCCGTTGTAGTACAAGTAGTGAAAATAACCATATAAAACTTAAAGTGACGAAACCAGGGTCATGTGGCTACATGTAGCAGATCCTTAGTTGGTCGGCTTTCCATGACCTTGGGATTGGGGTTCCGTCCTATTGTTCCAGCGCGTAGGCGCCTTTCCCAATGACCTCTTGGACCTTGTACGAGCCCTCCCAATTTGGTGCGAGCTTGCCTGGCGTCTCGGCAGTTGAGGCTTCAATATGGCGGAGAACAAAGTCCCTACTTTGAACTGAACCTCCTAAACCCGTGCATTGTAGTAACGCTCTAGCTGTCGTTTGTATTTGGCTTCTTTAAACGCGGCTAGCTCTCAGCGTTCCTCTATGATGTCCAGGTTGAGGCGGAGTTCAGCGTCGTTCTCGTTTTTTGAAGCCATGATCACTCGAGTGGATGGGCACCCGATTTCCGCTTGGATTACGGCTTCAGTGTCGTATGTTAGGCTGAATGGCGTTTCCCCATTGCTTGTCTTTGTCAACGTTCTGTGTGCCCACAGAGCATTCGGTATTTCATCGACCCATCATGACCGCCTTGAGCCCAAGCGTGCTTTGATCCCCTCAACGATGCTTCTGTTGGCTCGTTCGACCTGGCCGCTAGCTTGCGGGTGGGCGACTGATGTAAAGGTTTTCTCTATTCCCATGCTTGCTAGCCAACTTTGTAGCCCTTGGTCAGTGAACTGGAGCCCGTTATCGCTGACTATGTTCATTGGGAGGCCGAAATGGCAGATGATAAACTCCCAGCTAAAGCGCTTGACGGCGCGAGCATCAATTGAGACTAACGGCTTTGCCTCTATCCATTTTGTAAAGTAATCGATTGCTACTATCAGGTACTGCACGTTCCCTGGAGCTGTAGGGAATGGACCAACGATGTCTATTGCCCATTTCTGGAACGGCCAGGCGGCTGTGACTGGTACCAAATCGTTCTTGGGATGCAGGGTGCTCGGTGCATGGCGCTGACATGCATAGCACTTATTTTGACCGCGTCGATGTGCATGTCGGGCCAAGAATATCCCTCGTTCATGAGTTTGGCCATCACCATGCGTGGTCCTGCATGCAAGCCGCAAATTCCCTCGTGTATTTCTTTGACCAGGAATGCCGCGTTCTCTGGGTCAACACATCGTAAAAGAGGTCCCAAGTACGATCGTCGGTATAGTATGCCTTCTAAAACCTGATAGTGCATGGCTTTATGCTGAATATTCCGCGCCTCCTGTTTGTCGTCAGGTAGACTCCCTTTTGTCAGATAGGCGATGATGGGTGTCATCCAGCATGGCGTACCCGTTTGTATGACATTGACTTGATGGGAGGACACGGAGGGTATGTTTAGAACCTCTACTCTGACTTCATTGGCCATGTGTTCGAAGACGGTTGCCGCCATTTTGCTCAAGGCGTCTGCGGGTTTGTTTTCACTTCTGTTAATGTGGAAGATTTTGCAATACTCAAATCGTTGCATGAGTTTCTTGGTTTGTTCGATATATAAGGCCATCTTGCTATCCCGGGCTTCATATTTGCCCTCTACCTGAGCCGCAACTAGCATGGAATCAATGTGTTCCTCTAGGAAGCGTGCTCCCATTTTGTCCGCTATGCAGAGGCCTGCGAGCAGTGCACCGTTTCATGTCTTGGAATGCATTTTCTGCTTCCGTTGTCCAACGGAAGTTTGTTTTCTTCAGGCAGTTCCTGAGTGTGCTGACGAAAGGAAATGATTTTGAAGCATAGTTGGATAAGAAGCGGTTCAAGGCTACCAGACGACCCATTAGGGTTTGCACTTCTTTAATTGATGAGGGTGATGGCATCCGCACTATCGCGTGTACCTTTTCCGGGTTTGCTCGAAAAACCGTCCTTTGTCACTATAACACCCAAGAATTTGCCCTCCTACATGCCAAAAGAGCACTTGTTTGGATTGAGATATTGAGTTTCATGCGGACAGCCCACAGCTGCTCGAATGATTTCTGGATGTCGACCAGCATTCGGTCTTCTTCCACACTTTTGATGACGAGATCGTCCACATACACTTCTAAGTTGACGCCAATTTGCTTTGCGAACACCGAGTCCATGAGGCGTTGGTATGTGGCTCCCGCATTCTTTAGCCCGAAGGACATCTTTGTGTAGCAAAAGGTACCCATGTCACTCCTGAATGTTGTTTTGTCTTCATGCCCCTTGGCCATTTGGATCTGATGATACCCCTTGTAGTCGTCGAGGAAACATTTAAAACGAAAGGGTTCCAGGGAATCAAATTTCAAATCTATTTCTGGGAGTGGGTAACAGTCTTTCGGGCATGCTTTATTGAGGTCCTTGTAATCGACGCACATCCTCCAGCCACCGTTGGCCTTGCCGACCATGATGGGGTTAGCTACCCAGGTTTGGTATTTAACTGGACGGAGTATGCCCGCGTTTAAGAGTTCCGTTACCTGCTCGTTCATTGCCTTGGTTTTCTCTGGACCCATACTTCTCTTCTTTGCACCACCGGCTCTACGGACTTGTACGTGGATAGTTTGTGTTCCGCGATCTCGCGAGGTACACCCACCATGTCGGCGGGTTGCCAGGCGAAAACTTCCATATTCTTAATGAGTAATTGTTTCAAATGAGCCCGGACTGCATCAGATATTGCCGGTCCGAGGGTGACTATCTGCTGCGAAAACCTAGGGTTAAGTACCCACTTTTCCGGTTCCCGTAGGCGCTGGCTGTTTGGCGGATTTCGGTGGCTTGGAGGCTTCCGTGGTGTGACATTGTCGGTTGCCTTGAATGAATGTCACACCGTTGCGGGTGGGAAATCCGACCATCTAGTGAGGTGTAGAGGCGTTGCTGTTGAACTTGGCTAGGCCTTCTCTTCCTATGAGTATGTCATGTGACGAGGTGACTAGGAGTACCATGAACTCGCAATCCTCCGTCCGGGAGAGTTTTCCGTCTGACCATGTTACGGGAAACGTGATGACGCCTCGTGGCATTATCGATTCGTGGATGAATCCCAATATAGGTTCGGAAATCGGCACTAGGCGCGCCTTGTCCTCGTTGTCAAAATGACTGAAGCATTGTTCGTACATGATGCCCGCGCTACTTCCAGGGTCTAAGAACATGTACGGAGTACGGTAGTGACCGAAGACCCTAGTGATGATGAGTGGAGATGTGGAGGAGGCGCCTCATTTAACAGTGGGTAAGATCATCGGTTGTTCTTTCCATGAGTCGTCCAACGCGTCTGTCAGTGGTCGCTTGTTTTGCCGGCGTCCGGCGGTCCCTGTGTTTGTCATATGGCAGCTGTATTTGGGGATGCGGTCGATGACATGTGTTTGCAGATGGCGGATGCGTTTGTTTGACCCTTCCCCGCGATCTTCATTTTCGCGTCCGCGGCTATTGCGTTGCACGTTCTTTACCAGCTGTCCCAGCTGTCCTGACTTTAAAGCCACCTCTATCTCCATTTTCAAGCTATAATAGTTGTCCGTGTTATGCCCGAAGTCGTTGTGGTAGTCACATCGCTTGCTTGTGTCAACATTTATTCGTTTGCCCAGCGGACCCGGCTCTTTGAAGTTATGTTGTTCTGTTGCGAGCACCTGTGAAGGTGTTTTCGTCAGCGGTGTCCATTTAGTGTTTTTCTTTGAACCTCCCCGCGTGTCGCGGGCATGCTTGCCGCTTATTATGTGGCGAGCATCCTGCTGGGCGGAATACTTGCCTTCCTCTGTGGATCCGGAAATGCGCGACCAAATAGATTGCTTGCCTCTGTCCCTTCGACCGCCGTTGTTGTTAGCGGACTGGTGTTGGCGGGAATGTCGGAAGGATTTCTCTGATGAGGCATATATCTTGGCCGCTTTGATGACGTCATCCCAAGATTCGGGGATTCCGTCTTTTCCGGTGAGGCATTTCATGAGATCGTCGTTGTTGACACCGTGGATAAATGCCGCGCGTGTGAGCTCCTCGTCGCATCCTATTTGCATTGCCTCTCGAGTATAGCGGGTTATGTAATCCTCCACTGACTCGGTGTCCCTACGGACGCAGAGTAGTATGTGGGCTTTATCCTTCTTGTGTTTCCTCTGGTGAGAGAAATGTAGGGAGAATTCGGATAGTAAGTCATCGAAGTCGAGGATGCCGTCGACGGGGAGGTTGTCAAACCATACCCTGGCCGCGCCCGTTAGAGTTTGTGCGAAGAGGTGGCACCAAACTTACATAGGCCAGTTTTGGCTGTGAGCGGCGGTTCGGAAGTCATGTACATGATCGTCCGGATCGCGTATGTCGTCGTACTTCCCGATGCTGTTTGGGAGCTTGGCCTTGGCGGGTATCGGTGCCAAGGCGACACGCGCACAAAACTTAGACTTTTCAGCGAGATCCTTTGGTCGGTAGGGTTTGACCAAATCATCATCATCCTCAGCGTGCAAGCTGGACTCGTAGCCGTCCTCCTCATCGGTGGGAGCGTGGCCCTGGCTGCGGAAGCTCTTCCCGCGGCCTCCGCTACGACTCCCGTTTGTGTTGTCTTTCGGAGTTCGAGTGTTCGCCTTGTTCTTGTTTGCTGCCCCTTGAACCTTGTTATTGATATCGAAGTTGAGTGTTTTCTGAACTCGTTGTTGCGCTAGCTGCATCACTCTCTTCTGGTACCCTACGGTGACTTGTGCCTGTTGTTTGAAGAGCCATTCATCTGGGTCTTCTATTTCGTGGGCTTTATCATCTTCCAAGTTAACGGTGTTTTGGTTGGTGCTTAGGCCAACACCGGTCAACCTAGTTGTCTTGTGTGCAACCTTGGTGACGGTAGCTGGGGGTGTTTCCCCCATTTCTGCTTCGTCGTCATCTTCGATGATGGGTTCGTCGGGGTTTTTTTCGTGGAGCTTCTTCGTTCGTCATTTTTCTAGCTGAAAGATTGAAAAAGGTTCTTGCTCTAGTCGGTATGGATGGCGCCAATGAAGAAACAAATGTCTAATCTTGGATCCAACAGGTTATGTTTGTCCCTACAACCTTGATCCTTCGCTAGATGGAATGACTTCTTGGAGATTGGAGACCTGAAATAACACAATACACCGATGTGGGGCGACCGCCTCGAATCCCGAAGGAATCTGCTTAGCAGACACAAAAACGTAATCGGCCTTATGTGTGTTCTTCAGGGATTTCTGAATGGCCTATTCAAGGAGACTAAGTGCTCCTTAAATAGGTTCCAAACAGGCCTCAACATCTACCCTTAACTTACCCAATGGGCCGAAACCCAATTAAGGTCTTGCCTCCACATCGGCCCAAGATTAGGCCCAAAAGGATATAATATATGACACATAATAAATCATAGAGAGTGATCGTACCGTTATCCTGATGTGGGATCCTATGACTGGCTGCAGGCCAGGTGAAACGTGATTGGCTGCTGAATGTACTGTTGTCTCCTCTGCAGCTATAGGTTAGTGGAGATCTTTGTTAAGGTGGTCCCATGTGCCTCCATTGGCTGGCGCGTGCAGGAGATGTACTACTTTTCTCCTGCGGGCTCTACCAAAGACACGTGTGATTCCCCTGTTGGCTGATTGTGCAGCATGCTCCATGCCACACGTCCCTGAGCCCTGGTTGGTTCGTACATCCTTGTGCGGATGTGTAATTGGTCACCACGTGTCCTTCGTTAGTCCTGTTCTGAAACTCCTGGCGGATGTTGCTATTGGCGTGTCGATACGCGTGCATTGTGTCCGCTTGTCCACCATCAACCGCCACGTCCTGTCCGCCGCTGGTGGGTCTGTTGAAGTCTTTGGGTTTCGTGGACCTGTTCAAGTCTTTGGGCTTGAACGCTGGGTATAGGCACGTGTTGGTTTTGGTAAATTTAGGCCCCTATCCCTTCAATCGGTATCAATTTTATTTTATCATCTGATTCCAATTCGAGATTCAATTCTATGTATACAAAACATATGTTTGACTCTAATCTGCCAACTCAACATGTGTGGACCACAGAAGATAAAATACGTAGCTAACACTGAATATTTCCCTGTTCGAAGTCGAACCTTATCCAGATCATCCTCATGCCGCAAATTTAAACACGTATCCAATTCTGTAAAAAAAAATACATAAACATTGATGTTTTTTTAATAACCTAGAAACTCGTCTTGAAACCAACATATTAATAATTATGCCTATTTGGTTTCTTCTTGATTTTTTTCGAACGGCTAATTGGAATCACTCACGGACCACTGGAGTTTATCGTGCCACTAGTGTTACCACACGATCATATTCCCAAGTCATCAATTCAGGAGGAAACTCATAATTATGAGAAAACCCCCTTGTGAGATTTGAACCCAAGATCTTATAATTCCTAAGTCTTATCTCACCACCAAAATGCCGCTGAGTTATAATGCCTTTGGCTATTCTTGATATTAGTTATGGGCTTAGTTAAGATATTAGTGATTATGCATATTTGGTTTGTTCTTGATATTAGTTATGGGCTAAATCAAGACTGTAAGATAATGAAAACCCCCGTGAGGTATAATGAATTATTAATCAACTATATATAGGAGTACAATAGGATAATTACAAAGGAAACATAATCAAATACAATCTCTTAATTATAGGAACAAGATAATGCTAAACTATAATAATCTATAATAATATATTCTCTAATAAAGACCTCTAATTCGGTCTAGGTAAAAACTGAAATATGAAACATCTTCGTTTAAAAGTTTATATTAGGTTCGGGATCAAGCTCACACTAACACAACACGAAAAGACAGACCAACTAATTGTATATTTGGTCTTTTAATTGGGAATTTTGGTTCAGAGTATGATTACAAAAACTAATTAACTGTAAAGTCACATTATAATTATGCTCATCAAACAGTGATCTTTATATAACATTAAAGATCTATTAATCTTTTAAAAGTTACATAATTTAAAGTACAAGTAGTAAGTAGCATTTTACAAACTAGGTTTTTCATCCGCGCATGTTGCAGCGCGACCCGAATATTTTACCATGTTGTAGATTACATGTATGAAGTAAGAAACTTTATATTACTCTTTGAATATACAAACAATTTGCCCTAGTGTTTTTTGGTCAATATTCAAATGAGTTTTATTGCTTAGTAACTATTGACCCATCTATTGACCCATCTGAGGAATAAGATTCTTTGTTAAAAGTTCACAATATTCAATTACATGCTTCGCGGCGCATAGCAAAGTTTGCTGCAAATACTCATAATGCTCCTGTATAGCTTGATCTAACCTGTTAAGTCGATTTATAAACGGGTCAGGTTCGGCTTGATCAAACTGAATTCAATGGATACTATATCCTTATATGTAACATCACAACAACTCTACAAAATAGGACACAACTCGAGCAAAAGCAATACATATTCTTAAAGAAACATCAAAATGTTGGTGTTTGGCCTAACAGTAAGCCTTTAAAAAGAGAAACATAACTTAGTTAAAATGTTTACTTTGGTTGATCCGCCTGAAGATTGAAGTGCTGCCCAGGAAAAGCAAGCAGCTCTCAGTGTGTCTGAAAAAAAACTATATGATTAAAAAAAATGGTGTATGCATATACAACCATAACCCAACTATATAAGTTTTTTTATTTTTCAATATAGGGAGGAAACAACCAAGTAACTGCTAGAATTAAATTTGTAGTGATTAAACCATGGTAAGAAGTTTAAATTGTAGAACATATTGCATTTGGGATCAAAGTGAAGAATGCAGTTGTCAAATTGTTTATGTTATGAACTTTAATACCTATACAAATCAGAAATGAAATACATATTAAAATTTTTAATTCTAACAAACTAATGCTTATAACTTTATTTTGACCTTAGTTGAAGTGTACCAATAAAAAATATCATTAATAGTAAAAGAGCTGTGCAACTAAGACATGAGGCTGTAAGGTACACACAAAAAAAAAATCAGCAAATTAAAGTGATCACAAAGTTACGAAGTGAAGGGAGAGCATACCTGATTGCTATGAGACATACCTGATTGCTATGAGACTACTAATTAATAAGGAAGGGGGTGAGGTTTTATGCGAAAACGAAAATAAAGGTAATTATGCATCTATTTTTTACTTGGCTCATTCAACCAAAGCAACCAACTGAATCTTATAGATAACACATAAAAGTGCTGGATTTTAAACCTAAACAATTGAATTTCAAAGTTGCATTTATACTCGTTTTACACTTTTACCATATAAAACTGATGAATATTTAACCCAAAAGAAACAAATTCACAGCTGCGTTTTCGCTAATTTTAGCACATAATATTGCTTAACTTTTAACCCGAAAGATTCAAATTCACAACTGCATGTATACTCAATTCAGCACAAAAAAATGTTGAATTTTCAAACCCAAATAATCTAAATTCAATATTAGAATGAAAATCAAAGTCACTGGCATACCAAAATTACATAAGGATGCAAAATCATGTACCAATGGATGAGAATACATATGGCACGTAAAGACATAAGCTAAAGAAATCAATTATAGCACACAAAGTAAGTTTAAAATTGTTAAGACATCTGATGTGTGATGTTCCTTGCAATATGTTACACACGCATTCTACTTAAAGCTATTAAATATGAGAATAACTAACCTTTAATGTAGATGTTCGAGATCTCCCAATAACCTTGGCCAACCAGTTTACCAAAATCTACATGAACAATATCACAAAATATTTAATTTATTTGTAAAAATTTAGCCGAATAACGAAATTGAATTGATAATAGGATGTGGATTAATAAATTTAGCGTTTCAAAAATTATTGGGCACAAAATAACAGGAAGAAAAAAAACAAACAAAAAGAGAATGAGCATACCAAATTGAATGGCAGATCTACTTGTAGAATGAGCTTAAACTTCAATTTAATGGCATCATGATGGAAAACACCTAAATTGACTCGTATAGAAACTGCATCTTACCAGAAAGTCGGTTATACAGTTGAATTTATTGTCAGGATTCAACGGCTCAGAAATATATCCTAAAAGATCATTTCAATTCCAACACTAAAGAACACCGCCAAGCCAAAACACCAGTTGACGTTGGGTTAGTCACGGTCCAATACTTTGGCCGATCGTCCTTAACACCGCCATAGATGTCTTCCCTCCCTTTTCGAGGTTTTTTGATTGAGTCTCTCAACTGACTTACAATTTTGCACCTTAACCCATAAAATCCGACCACATGTCAACTCTAATTGTCACTGCAATTGATAGATTTCAATTGCATGCGACTAATTTGGTCAAAACCACCACCACAGCCGCTGGCTTGCTGGAATCGCCACTCCCTTTGGCCGCCACTGACTGTTTGGCAGGTAGTTCACCTGTCCCTGACCACACCTTGATCAATCATCTCGCCGGTCTTTCTCTGGGACGATGATGGCGTGTAAACAGATGAAAACAATCTTCCACTAATTATCGCATCACACATATCTTTAATTACCAATTTACAATAATTGTAGAAAGAAGATGGATATATATACCCCTGAACACTCAAATTTAGTTACAATGCTTGGCTTATTAGATCTATGCTATAAAACGATTAATAACTCACCCGAGGGATACTTGTTTCTGCGTTCGAGAAGGCTTCGCTTTCAAACACCAAGGATATCAACAATCTTGATTTTGGAAAATAACAAAACATAAAAGTAAATGTACATCATTTGTTCCATTCCAATATCATTACTTCAGTTATTGGATGAACATCAATTCAGGTCTTTGATTAAATTATCCAAAGGTTCCATGTTTCGAGTAATTTTCCACAACAAATTTTTAAAAGACATACATGTTGACACATAATTGCAGCATCCAGATGAACCATAATAAGCATAAAAGATACAATATTTATTCATTATAACCATGATTTGATCTGGTATCCAAAACAAAAAAAACTAAAACGTAAAAATAAAAGGTTACCATGCTATGTATATCAAGTCAATACACACCTCATAATTACAATCAGTAGAGCACACATTTTCAAAAGTCAATAGTAACATAATCTACATTAGTAACCTCTACAACATTTTCTTCCAATTTAAAATTACATACCTCATAATTTTATAGTTGTTCTGCAGCTTAAAATCAAACAGAATCACCCACGAAAAAACCTTAAAATTAACCACTTTCAAACAATTAAACTTAGCTACAACTAAAACAAAAAATTTGGAAACCTTTCAACATTTCAAATACAAATTAGCTAGTAATGTTTACATTAAAAAAATCACAAATTTATTATAAGTAAGCAAGCTTACCGAAAAAAAAGAGGGGAGCATTTAAGTTGAAACCTTAAACCCCATCTGTCCACTATAAAGAAAACCAAACAGAAACACTGGTTGGAGTCAACCACCACATACGCACCACGCACACCGAAAAGACCCAGAGGCCAATGGCGGCAGCGGAAGCCAATCCAACCTGAAGTGGTAAGAAACAAATGAAAAAGGTTGTATCGTCTTCTCCCGTCCAAAAAAAAAAACCAAGATAAGAACTACACAACAACAGCCATGACAACCCTACAGTACAGATCCGGCGGTGGTTAAAAAAGAAAGAGAAGAGAGAAGGGTTCGAGGTGATGGTGCGAATATGGTGGCTTGCCGGTCACTGTTCATCTCTCCATATTCCTCTCTCTGTCTCAATTCAATAAAAAAGGGTCTGTATTATTTAGGCAAACACGTGTTGCAGAAGAAAGGAGAAGACACCAGAAGAAGACACGTATAATAAAGCTGTGCAATATTGTAAATGACTTAAATGTCCTTGTGCACATTTACTGTTCAAATGCATTGGTTCTTTATTATATTGTAATGTAATGTAATTGTCGCCATTTTTTTGCATCATTATTTTGGTGGTTTAAATATTGGGGTTGGTGGCCCAATGGTAGAAGCAAAGCTTCTAGAAACACCTAAGGGGAGGTTATGAGTTCAAGTCCCAAAAAGAGAAGGAAATTTGCCGTTCAAAAAAAAAATTTGGTGGTTTAAATTCATTTTTAATAAATAGTTTTGGGCAATCACATTGACCTTTAGAGTATTTAGACAACCATTCGATTTTAAGGGGGTCCTCTATGCAATAAACGTGATGTCAATTGTCACGATGACGTTGACAAAGTGGCACTTCCCCCCCTTTTTTTTTTTTTTTTTTTTTTTTTTTTTTTTTTTTGAGAAATAGAATTTAATAGACCCAATTTTAGAAGGATGGAAGGGAACAGTCCCAACTTGAAAGTTGTAAGATAATATTCCCAACTTGTCAACGTTTTTATTTTGTTGGTCCCAAACTAACCCCAGTTAACTTTTTCTAACTGCCTACGTGGCATCACACATGGCATCTGAGGTGGACCAATTTGTTCAGTTGTCAAAAATAAAACGGGACCCACATGATTTGTCATGTTGAATTAAAAATATATACACCATCTCCATCATCTTCACCACCACCACCACCACCACAACCACCTGCCACCACCGTCAACCACCACCATCTCCGACGACACCCACCACCACCTTAAAAATTCTGTTTCCCTCCTACTCACCACCACCACCATAGCCACCTGCCATCACTGTCGTCTTCACCACCACCACCACCTTAAAAACATGACACTAAAACATGTTTGTTAATGCAGAATGATCATAAGGGTTTGTTAATCGGGATGTTTAGGTTCTATACATACGAAAATTTTAATCCAAATCATTCAGAATCCAAAATGCCAAAATTTAAAGGTCTAAGAACCCTAACTACGAGTAACTGATTAAAAGACCTTGAAATGTGATTGTTGATGCAAATTGATTACAAGGTTTTTTCAATCGGTCACTTTAGGTTCTAGAATGAAAAAAATTATCATCCAAAACGACACCCACCACAACCACACGTTTTTGTATGTTAGGGTTTCGGTTCTTGGTGGTGGATGACGGTGGGACTGTTACAGAAGAGGGTGGTGGTGGTAGATGACGGTGGGACTGTTACAGAAGAGGGTGGTGGTGGTGGATGACGGTGAAGGGTGGTGGTAGTGGTGGATGAAGGTGAAGGGTGGTGGTAGCAGGAGGAAGAAGGAAGGTGGTGGTGGGTGTCGTCGGAGATGGTGGTGGTGGACGGTGGTGGCAGGTGGTTGTGGTGGTGGTGGTGAAGATGATGAAGATGTAGGGGGTATATATGTATATATATATATATATATATAAATTTTGTTATTATTATTTAATAGATTTTTTTTAATTGAAAAAACAAGTGGGACCCACGTTTTTTGCCAACTAGACATACTGTGCCACGTGGATTGCCACGTTAGCACTTCAAAGAAAAACTTAACTGTGATTAGTTTGGGACCAACAAAATAAAAACGTTGACAAGTTGGAACTGTTATCTTACAACTTTCAAGATGGGATTGTTCCCTTCCAACCCCCCAAAGTTGAGATTATTAAATTCCATTTCCCTTTTTTTTTAATATAACATTTTCGTATCTTACAAAAAAAAAAAATCGAAAACTAGTTTAAAGTGATGAACTAGTATAAAGTTTCTTCTAAGTAATATTCCCAGCAATACTACGTTCAAATTAATATAGGAAAAATGGAAATAAATAATCTCAACTATTGACTATTGGTCAATAACAGTCCCAACTACGAAAATCACCAATATTGGTCCCAACTTTCGACATATTGGAAACCAATGGACCCAAACTAACAGAGGCTAACTCCGTTAGTGTGACGCTGACGTGGCATGCTTAGGTGGCAAGATGATCCTACGTGGCATGCCACGTGGCAAAATGATCATATGTGGCATCCTACGTGGCATGCCACGTCAGCATCACACTAACGGAGGCTAACTCCGTTAGTTTGGGTCCGTTGATTTCCAATATGTCGAAAGTTGAGACCAATATTGATGATTTTCGTAGTTGGGACTGTTATTGGCTAATAGTTAATAGTTGGGATTATTTATTTTCATTTTTCCATTAATATATGTTTCTTCTTGTTCTCAACTAAAATCGATTGTGTTATTAAGCAAACACATAAACAATTTTTATTGTATATATTACTTTAGTTAAAAATATAATTTAAAATATAATATGTACTGTATATTTCAAAAATATTATTTTGGTCACAAAATATAGATGCAAACGATTTAAGTTAGCATTTATCCGAATACTTAAATTGTGAAGTGCTAGTGGGACCTCCCAAGCTTCGCGGTAGGCTCTTAGTCAATATCGATTCGATTCATTACCGTATCGTCATGATAACAACACTTGGCACATGTTTTACATCGATTGAAAACCATAAAACAAATACACGTACCGGTACAAATGTTGTTGACTGGGTATTGAGGACGCAAGGGTTGTAAAACCGTGCTAACTGTTAAGTTACGTGCTACCCGAAGCTTTCCTACATGTAACTGTAAAGCACATTGGAGATACATTGTTATTTGTTAATTGTTTGTGCTACCCGAAGCTTTTATATATGTAACTGTAAAGCACATTAGTCTATTTCGTATGTAAAATTAATATGTCATATTAGATTTCTTAATCCCGGAATATAAATCTAGTCAAGAAGAACATATTCAAATTACCATCACTAAGTTTTACATATCCTGACCCTCATTTGATCAATTTCTAGGGCCTCATCTTGAACATCAACATAACTTAAAGCTCTTAAATTGTAACTACCCATTTATTACAACTTTATGACATTTTTGTCCTTTTCAAAACAAATAATAATAATTGACAAAGAGGAAAAAGCAACCCCTTAAAAGCCCCACTCCTATCTATAAAAATATCTATCTACAAATCGCTTGCAGCTTTCTATATATCTCTCGATCACCATCCAACCAAAAAACAATCTCTCATTTATCTATCTTCCCTTAATCTCGCCGGAATCCTTTCGCCGGACCAAAACCGTCGTTCTCCGGCCACCGTTGTTCCAACTGAACCGTTTTTTTATTCAAATAATGGATAATTGACGTGCGATCACTTTTTTTCCGTTTGTTTTTATCGATTGCAGAGGTTTTGGATTGAGAAGCATTGTAACGGTGACGGAAAGTTGTTTTACGTGTTTTTCTGATCATATTATTGAGGTGAGGCAGTTATTTTGTTGCTGTTATTGATTTATTGATTGATTTATGCTGATTGTTGATAAAATTGGTTGAGTTGTGAGTTACAGAGGATTATTAGATATATCTAGGATGTTGATGATTATTTTGAATGGATTATGAGTTCCTTATTATTATTATTATTATTATTATTATTATTATTATTATTATTATTATTACATGTGTATATGATGTTAATTATCTCAATTTGAACAGGTTTATGTTGATTGATTATATTGATTGATTATAAAATTGGTTGAATTATATATTTATTATTCCGGCTTCTTCGTTAGTACATGTATATTATATATATGATGTATTGATGTTGATTATGCTGATTGCTTGTAAAATCGGTTATATTATGAGTTCCGTTTGGTTGCTATTAAGATGAAATGATATTTGTTGTCGTATGCATATATATTTTTTTTGTTTAATTCAATCATGAATTTAGGGACGGTCCGTTTGTCTGTAGAAACGCATTGAAAAGTTATCTGATCTGTTCGTTATGAGTTCCGTTTCGTTGCTATAAATATGATGAATAATATTAAATAGAACAAGTCATATCTTAAGTTGGAATTGGAGTTAATTTTCTTTTAATTTCTAATCAAATCCTTGATAAATTGAACAAATCATAACTTTTTAATGTGCTTCTACAGACGAACGGACTGTCTCTAAATTCATGTTAGAATTGAATCAAATAGTGAATACTGTGACAAATATCAATTCATCTTAATAGCAACCAAACGGACTTAATTCAACCAGTTTTATAAGAAATCAGCATAAATTTGTTCAAATTGAGATCATCAACATCAATAATACAGACATCTTAACTACTATTTCGTAAATCTGTCACAAGTAGATTCTAACAACTTAACGAGGAATTAGATGTCATAGTACACTTGATTGTTGTCAAATAGGACATGGTATTCGAGAATCGTTTATTGTGTGATGATTGTTAATACGTGACTTGTCGAAATGTACTATGATGGGGTGTGATCAAACGAATATATACATGATAATTGATACGTCTATAGTACCGCATTGGTTCGTGGGTCATGCATGTGTTTATATTTGCGGACCCATTCAAATTTTGAGGCAAGAAGTGATAATAGGACATGCCAATTGAAGGACAAAATCAGGAAAAAAGGGATAAAAAATAACCTATGTATATTACATGTAACTGATATTTCAAGATTTATTGACTTTTTGTTTTAGTTTAGTGATATAATATTGGTATGTCGGGCTTTGGTAACAGGCAAGATGAACTGTCTACAAGGACCAGTTGTATGCCCCTCTGTACCTCAGAAGCAAGGAGGGGTTCATAGAGTTCCAGCAGTTAATGGGTCTTTAACAAAGGCTAAAACTCTTAGAAGTGGGATATGGGGATTTAAAGGCTTTTACCGGCGTCATGTTCATATCCATTGTCAACCAAAGTCAAACACCATTACATGCACTTTTAGTTCATCCTCAAATGGCAATGGTAGCATGGCAGAGAGTTTTAATGAGAATGACTCTGATTATGTGGATTCTAGTGTAGTTGAAGCTGGTAAGACAATTTTAATAATATTAAATGATCTGCGTTGTTTTCAAGTGAACAAAACAAGTGAACGTTTCTCATTTAGTGCTAGCAGTGTATCTATTTTTTTTTAGTAAAAAAAAAATCTTTCCGTTTTTTTACCTAAAACAAACAGCAATGTCATCATTTTGGTATAACCGATATTGTCGCTCGTCGTAACTTTGGTTTTCTATACAGTTGAAGTGAAGAGCAGTCCAGAAGGGTTTATGATTAAGATGAGGGATGGTAGGCATCTAAGATGTGCACATAACAATCCTCAAGGCAGCCAAACTCCTGATTATGCCCCACATCCTGCCATTGTATTGAAGATGGAAGATGAAACAGGCCTTTTACTTCCAATAATTGTTTGTATGTATATATTTTAGTATGTTTCTTGGTATTTATTACACGCGTATGACTTGCTAAGATCATTTGTGTTTTCTTGCAGTGGAGATGCCTAGTGTATTGCTGATGGCAGCAATTCGTAATGTCCAAATCGTATGCTGATTCCTTACTGTTGACGAATTGACTAAAACTTCTATTTTGCCTTTTCCATGTATATTTCCTTGAGTAATAGAAATGGTTGTCTTGTGTATCAGGCTAGGCCAACTATGTACCAAGTGGTACGGGAAATGGTCGATAAGATGGGCTATAAAGTAAGGGCTGCTTGTTCCTTTCCCTCTCAGATGTTAAAACTATTGAAGTTATATGAATTATATAACCTGAATTTGACTATAGATAAAATACAATATATAACTAAAAGTATTTTAACCCATAATGTAAAATAAGTCAAACCACAATTAATAAATTTTCATAAGACGAAACATTTCATTTCAGAGTTTATAAAGTATTGATGGCTTCAAATCGCCATTCATTCATTTTGTTTATATTATCTTCAGGTCAAAGTTGTTCGGGTAACCAAGAGAATACACGAAGCGTATTTTGCTCGGCTCTATCTCACAAAGGCATGTGCTTTGAATAATTAGCTGTTTAATGGCTGAAATATTCATTTTCAGATGTTTCTAGGTATTGTTTTTCTGATTGAAAGGGTGATGCTTTAATTTCAGGCGGATGATGAAACCGAGTGTATTAGCTTCGACCTTCGTCCTTCAGATGCCATCAATATCGCTGTTAGGTGCAAGGTGCATGCGAATGACATTTTTTTTTACTTTTGTTTTGTTCATTTGATGTGATTGTAGGGGAGGGAAAAAAGACTTATTATAACCGTCATGCGTGTTCAGGTGCCAATACAAGTGAACAAGTACTTGGCATATAGTGATGGAATGAGGGTTGTTGAATCTGCAAAGCCTTCGATACAAGGATCTTCTTCAGATGGGTTGATATTTAAAGAACTGGACAGGTATCTAACCTGAAAGAAAACGAGGGGAAAAATTATTTTAAACGAGGTTATCTTATATTACACATGAAAATAATTGAAGTTCAGGTCATCATTAGTCATAGTGCATAACATGGCATATTATTAAGGTTTGCTGCATATTCTTGATTGAAAGATTTTAACCAAGATTGTGTAACGGTTACAGGCCAAGTGGGCAGCCTTGTGTTGAAACCAAGGAGTTCAATTTTGTGCGGAACATGCTTATTGCTGCCGTTGAGGAACGCTACAAAGATGCTGGTGTGTTTTATATCATATTCTTATATATCTTATTGCACTAGGCCTAGAAAACTAAATCCTATATGGCCATGCGAAGCTCTTGTATGAGTTCACCTTAGAGGTGGCAAAATGTGGTGGGAAATGGATCAAAATGGGTTCAGTTTGGGTCAAAGCATGACATATTAGGTTTAAACACTTGTTATTCTTTTCTTTATTTCTTTATGAACAATTAACGTTGGAAAGATGTTTTAGGAAACTATATTATTAAAACAATAATGTAACTTTTGAAATAAAACGACTTATGAGATCAGAGATTATATGCATTGTGAATACATTTTGGGTGACTTTCGACCATTTAATGTGTTCAACCACTTACATTCCAACTAATTATATGAATTTTACTGTTTGACCTGCTGTGGACAAAGTATAACCCAAATCGACCCGTTTTCATATATATGGGTCAGATTACTAGGTACCCCAACTTTTCTATCTCCTCTGATGTAGGCGGTCTTATGTTTTTTTGGTATTTTACAGCACAGTGGAGGGATAAACTCACTCAGCTTCGATCCAAGAAGAACCCAGCATAACATGTAATATAGCCACTTTCTTTTACTCATCATCAACTGTTCGTCAGAAATTTCTTTATGTCGTTTATAAGCCTAAAGTACCATAAACTATTATTTTGTTTCTACTGAAACACCCATAGAATCTTGGCAATCATCTTTGTACATAAGTATTAAGCAATGTTTTCTGAACCGGACCGGAGTCCCCGGCGGTTCACTGGTCCGACCGGTCCAATGAACCGTCCCTAAAAAACAACCAAAACCTCAAAAAAATAATACAATAATAAAAAAAAAACGGTCTGATCTCTTAATTCCCGGTCCAACCGGCCGGGTCGCCGGGTCAACTCCGGTCTAGTGCACTAGCGGTCCAATATAGCAAACCGGACCGGCCGGGGTCCGTTTCCTGGTCGCGGCCGCTTTTCAAAACAATGGTATTAAGATGACCTTTTGTTGAGCTGTTATATAATTGACAGGTTGCCCGGGCAACGTGTCAATACTGAGTCAAAACAAGTAGTTGTTTGATGTGGGTCAGGTTGGGTCGGCCCAATACACTTCTTGTCTAAATTCTTGAAACTTCCTATAAATGATTAGTATGTCAAACATAATCACAGATTCACAATAAAATAATTTTTCAATAATAAGCTAACTATTATAATTAACTTGAATTGGGAGGTTTTATGCAACTTGCAACCGTTTTCCTTTTAAGCTAGTTTTAGATTTTACATGAATGGACTAGTTTACGCCCCACTTATGGTGTGCGCATATAATGTATATATGTGTGGCCCATGGGGGGCAAAAGTAAAGTTGCACTAGTTTTAACGTTATTTTACTAATTTCGTGAAAATAACGTTAAAAACGACGGACGGTTAATCATGCATCATGTGGTGGCGTTGATAGCCAAAAGACAAAGGGTACATGCACCGATCGGGTTTGTCCCGATTGCTAAGTGTTCTGTGCCTTATGTCCAAGGCTTGATACCAAACCACATCGAGCCGGGGTCTCATTGGAAGCAGCCTCTCTATTCTTAGGGGTAGAGGTAAGGCTGTCTACATCTTACCCTCCTCAGACCCTACCTTAGCTTTGCTATAGGTGGGATTAACTGAGTATGATGATGATGATGAATGGACTAGTTCATAAGTAAATGGGTTAAAATGGCCCCTTCTATCTTTTGACTGTCACATGATGGCCTAATATGAGTTTGTGTCGGTTATATGCCTAATTTGCATGTAATAGTTTGCTGTACTTCTGTATTTGTTGCAGGAGGATGGATCTGTACATAATTTGGTGTCTGGTGATTATGCGCCTTTCGTTAGTTGAATATATGTAAGTATTAAGGTCTGTAATGTAAAAATGTGTTGTAAACTGTAGCACGATATAACTTTCATGAACATTCTTGTTTCATTCTTCTAGTTGAAGCAAAACTAGGCACATTTGTATGGTCGCAACAACTCCTTAAGTCGGTTTCAACAGTTAAAACGTAGCAAAACTGGTTGGGCTGTTAAGCCTAAAGCAGATTCAAAAGAGAAAAAAAATGATGGCCACGCCGAATGTGGTGACTCGCTAATAATGATCCAAGTTTACTTCATATCAACTCTCAAACTTTTAAACCTTCATGTCCTAGAGGCTGCTAAGCTGTTAAAATTTGAACACTTTCTAACCTGCAATCAATAGATAAGCCCAAGACTCAAAAACCTTAAAAGATTCACAAGGAAGATAAAGAGGAGACTTGGTATTACTGGCAATGGTGTGGTGGTAGTATGTTGCCGGTGTGGTGTTCTCATTTGTCATGAGTGGGGAGGATGGCGGTGGTGTTCACTGCGCAACCGTATAGATCGATCAAGGAGTGTAGCGATGACATGGTTTCTGTATGGCATAAGCATTCACCTTTTGCTATTTTTCCTTGATTACTTTGCTAGATGATATGCATCTTTTTATTTTCTTGACTTGAAACATTTTTACTAAGCTACTAATCTTAGGGGTTTAATCCCCTCAAGCAGACTCTTATTGCATACTCGTGCAAATCGTGAAAATTTATTTTGACTAATGTTGTTGATTCCTCCATCGCGTCTTCTACGCTGTGTTCCCGAGTTTCATTCAAAGGGAGAAAAGAAAGGATTTGGAATGAAGGAATGAAAAACAGTGTTCCATGAGTTTTACTTCTCAGCATATTCCTCAGCATCTTTTTCAATGATGCAAGAGACTGATTCATCTCTCTCTTCCTCTTGGCAAAATCACCATATTCTGCCATCACCATATTCTGCCATCATCTTCCTAAACCTGCTAACACCTTCTGGTAGCATCGCAGCCAAGTTGCATGTCCCAACCATCATCTTTGTCAACAAGGCATCATCATCCAACCCCTCCAAACAAGCCTTGGCACCCGGGGTAGCAAGATGTGCCAACACCTCTTCACAGACAGAAGAAGACTTGAACGTGTCACTGGGCTTCACATTCCAACCAGGGGTGTACACCCCTTCACCATCAAAACTTGTTGAGCCTTCAGTACCCTTCAACATAGCAACTTTAGAAGCAACCTTCTTACCCTTACTTTTCTTCCCAACCACCTCAGCAATAACATTCTCAACATCCTGTTCTTTCTCCTCCTCCGATTCTTCTATCTCGTCACTAACAGTCACCGCCTCAGAAACATCAGCAGGCTTTGCAACCTTCAACAAGTGTCGGCTAGCCTCCTGGTTGAAGCCTTTGATGAACTAGCCTTAGAAAAGCTTTTGACATTCGGGACAGCAACGTAGTTAGTCCCATCGTACCTTCCCTTCTCATACTTTGTTAAAGCATCTTCACCCTCAATTGCTTCGGCATCCTTAAATACAACCTCTGAAGCATCATCACCTTTAATGAAATCTAGAGCCGACATGACTACAAAGCAAACCAGGAAAACAGGAATATAAACAACATGCAAAGAAAAACTAACAAAAAATGACAACAAAAATGAGCATACCCTGATCACCCTTCATCAACACAGGGTCTCTACCCTGTTTGTCCCATCGAGTGCTAATACCGGATAAAACCAAAAAAAGGTTCGCCAAAGGTACGAAGCCTTGAAGGACATGCTCGAATAGCCTTAAGAAAATTTTCATCTAATTCAGACTCTGAAGGTTCCATTCCATTAAGAACAGCCTCGGGATGTCTCCACACAGGCTTGAAAGGAAAGATGGATTCAGAATCCCAGAAAAAACCTTGTTTTCCATTGATCAACAGTAGTCACATGAGAGGAAAGTAAGTTTGTTTCAACTTGTGACCCTTCAAAAGTGTACCAATCACCATTCTTTGCAAGACGAAAGAAACGCCTGAACATAAGAAGGGTGAGATCATAACCCAAGGCTCTACACAAGATTTCAAAGTGTAACACACGACCAACCCCATGTGGATGGATTTGACCCAAGGAAACCCTATAATACTCAAGCACATTTAACAAGAAGATGGAAAACGGATGACGAAGATTAGAAAATTCGAAATGATGACAATATAAGGCAATCGAACCAGTAGGGCAACGAGAAACTGGATCTGTAAACCAGGAGCAACAGGATTGAAGCAAAATGCTTCAACTTCCTTTTGTGTAAGGGAAGAAAAGGTAACGACCATGTCCTTCTTAGCACCCATAATGCTTCAAAGGATGATCAAGGGCAAGAAAAATAAAGAAGAAAAGACTAACCTGATTATTGCGAATTGAAACCCTAAGAAGATTTGGAGAAAATCGTTGAGGAAGAAGAAAAGAGTAAAGTAATTTGTGTGGTGTAAAAATAAAAACCACCAAATATAACGGTTATAATAATAAAAAGCAATGATGCCTTGCATTAATACAAAGACTGCACGGCTGACACCTGTTGCATCAGCAGTCAAATCACAATTCAAATCCAGAGAAAATAACCGCCCAAAACCTACCAACCTTTGAACCTTTCAAGCAAACACAACAACTAGCAAACAGTCAGAAGCCTTTTAGCTACGCCACAAAGACTCCTGACTTGGGGGGCTGATGACGTGGGTAGCCTAAAGCAAAAAGATTAACAAGGATCACAAAACTATGCTTAAAGGGTTGAAAGCTACGAAGGTTCAAAGGACGGAGGAGCACAGATCAAAAGATGACCTATCTTGTCATCTTTTTCCTCGGTCAGCACAAGCAGCTGTCGTGTATGCACTGCACTACTCGGACCGCAGGTCCAAAGCCACCATCGGCTTAAAGTGGTTTGTCCTCTTGTTGCACCATGTCTCAAGATAATATCTTTGCCAAAATAAGAAGATGCTCTCTCTATAAAATCACAGATCTGATCCATACCTTATTATTCTTTCTTACACTCAATCTTCTATTCTTTTGGTCTACACATGTGAGGAGAATATCTCCATCACACTAACACACAACTCGAGTATAGATCTTCACTTCTGGCTTTGAGTCTCACTCAAACCAGAATTCTAACACTCTAAAATAATATTATCTTGAACCTCCTTCTACGTTTTGCAACGTAGGAGGACACCACGACCTGCATTAAGCAGATTGAAACCCTTGAACCTTTTAACCCTTCCTGTGACTCAGAACTAACATTAGACTCATATTTGTTGTAGCAACAATGTTCATGTAGTAGGTTTAATGCAATTGTCCATTTAAGGTACTTCCTTAAAGATTTTGTTATGTGTGTCGAAGTTTTGAGTGTTATGGTGTTTCATCGGTTGAGAATAAAACACTAACAATGACACTAATATACATCAACATATTTCCATTGAATTTTGGAAATTTCAACTCGAAAAATCTACAATAATCTTCGTTCCAAATTAATTTAACCTCTCTTAATTAATTTTAGAATTGTCTTTTTTTTTGGAAGGCGAATTTTATATGTTGCGGCAGAGATCATCACAATCCTCCGAAAGGGAATCCTCTAGCCACTCTACAATGTTCAGACTATGTTGTCTTAACCGGACTCACACTTTCATCATTTTTATTTAAGAAAACAATATATTTATTTTGTTTTTTTAAATAAAAGTAATATAACATACTTATATTGAGCTATAAATTTATTTTAAAATTTAAACTTTATATACTAACCATACATTTTCTAAAATTAATTATAACTTTATCTACTTTTTTATTCTAGTCCAACTAGTGAAAAGTTTTAGTGGGTGTTTGGCTGTCCATTTTTTCTCTTCTTTTAACTTATGACTTATCCAATAAATCAAAAGTTAAAAAAAAAAGTGTTTGGGTAATTGTTTGAAAAAGAGTTTTTGGAAGATTTTGTTCTTTGAAAAGGGGAAAAGTCATAAGTTACAATTTGTGACTTTTAGGATTAAGGAGCTTTGAAGGTAGAAGAAAGAGAAATGAAAAAAAAAGAAGGGGAGTCAAACATGCTCTTAGTTTGAAAACCGACTTGGCTTACATGAAACAAAAGCTGAAACACATGAAATTCAACCTATGTGTCATTTGGTACACATTTCCCTTACCCACACGATACGTGTAAGTTATAAGTTATGTAACCAAAGAACATGAGGCCCTGCAGTTCAAATCAATGTTTTAAAAACCGGTTTTTTAACCATATCGGATTGACTTAGAAATGGTTTAACCAGTCGAACTGGGTTGTATCAGGCGGTTCAGCCGGATTGAGTAGCTAACCTTATAATTCTATAAAATAAACTTCAACTAAAAAGTAATCAAATAGTACATGATTTCATGATAAAAAATAATTCAAAAATGAATCCATAATTAAAAAAGAATTCAAAAATACCCAACTTTTCAACAAACTTCTTTTTTTATATGAAAGGACATATTAGGTGTATGTCATTGAAGTGTTGAATGCATCAAGTTTATGATTGCTTAAAAGATAAATTCATAATCTTTGCCATCTTTATCAACAAAAGTATAACCATTTTCGTTTTCTACAATTTTTAATAAGAAGTTTAGTTATTAATAATCAAAATATACTAAAATTACATAAGATAAGTAACATATATAACAAGAAACTTTATGTTTAAAAAAACCGGTTCATGCTCTTTCTCACCACACATGTTATTTATATCATCATTATGGGCCGATAAAGTTCAAAGCTTAACCTTGTGCCAGCACCGGTATAGCGGTATAAACTGGTATACCGGAATTTACCGGCGGTTCAAATCCTTTACCGTTTTCCCAAAATACCGAACTGATTTATGTCGGACAAGACCGGCCGGTATAAACAGGTTTTTAAAACATTGGTTCACATTGTTTTTTAAGCCGTTAAAAAAACATGAGGCCCATTAGGAATGTAATCATAATCAGGCCCACTAGATCATATCATTAGGTCCATTAGTATAGTCATAAGGCCCATTAGATACCTCAGCTTAGCCAATCATTTAAACTGTGTGCAATGTTTTTTGGTTAGAATCTAAAAAATCTATTGAGACGTCGGAGAAGGTAATACAGTAGTTGGTGTTGGGAGTATTATATTGTCCTCACACACCTCTCAATCAACATGTATACCCTGCTCACCAAACTACAATGATTTTTGTAATCTGGTTTTATATCAAACCTTTATTCAAAACCCATATGGTAACTCGAGATTGTAAAAATATAAGACGTATCGTTGATTTCTAGATTAGCTTCTACAAGCACTTAAACTTAGACAACTACATACCGAAAATGATTCTAATATACGAATGGTCCGTCAAATGATGATGAATAGTACATCAAAACGATTTGAAGTAAATGAGAAATATAATTTGAATTCTATTTAAGGGATGGTGGTTGATATGTCATATCAGGTTTTGGATGGATGCCACTGAAGATGGGATGGGGGCATAGCATACATATGGTGAGCTATAACAATGGTTAAAGAGCCTAACATAGCAAGGTTAAGAGATAATTGAGCATGCCACGATGTTGTTAGGATCTCATATAGGCCTTTATGGCCTTGGCCCGTAAATGAACCTTTATGAGCTTCTAAAATATCTTTTAGACCATGACCAATGCCCCAGTTGGTCCTATACATGTGACCCGCTATAAGAAAAAGAATTGCAATAGCTAAATGATGGTGTGCGGTATCGGTTAGCCATAGACCTCCAGTTACGGGGTCTAATCCTCCACGAAAAGTAAGAAAGTCCGCATATTTTGACCAATTCAAGGTGAAAAATGGGGTTGCTCCCTTGGCCAAACTGGGATAAAGTTGAGCCAAAAGTTCCCGATTCAAGATAAATTCATGAGGAAATGGTATTTCTTTATGATCTACTCCAGCGTTTAGAAATTGGTTAATAGGTAAAGATACGTGTACTTGATGCCCCGCCCAAGAGAGAGACCCAAGTCCTAGTAGCCCTGCTAAATGGTGATTCAACATAGATTCTACATCTTGAAACCAAACCAACCAGTAAAAAGCATTAACGCTGCAAAGATCAATGCACCAATTGCGATACAATATAGAATCGAATGAAAGGAGGTAGAGAGGGAGGAGGGATTGCTGATTGTAGAGTACAGGCAATCAATACATGAATTTGTATCATACAAATAGTTGACACCGGACATGCAATGCAAGGAAATCTAAGCTTGTATGTACATGCCAATGCATACAAAACTCAAATTTGGAATCAAGTTTTATTTGTGTTTTCTAATTATTAATTTTAATATGACTTACTACTTAAAATAATGATGATCTAGGTATGCTTACATGTCATAGCAGTCAACATAAATGGTAAGGAATATTATATAGAAATTAGAAAGATAATAAAGTTATGTGTTATATTTTTATAAGGTACACTAGTAAGAATGCTCGTGCGTTGCTGCGGGTTTTATTATTTTTTTTGTCGCATGTTGTGTGTTGGGTATCATGTATTTTATTTACGAAACTAATTTGGTAATACAATTAATATATAAAGCAACAATATAATACATGGTCAATGACTATGATCATGAATTAATAATAACCTAGGATTTAAGAAGAATACAAAAAACAACCATTTTTAATACCTTACTAAGACCTCATAACTACACATAACATGCCATACATCGTAACATGTTCGAATCTATTGAAAGGGAGTGTGAAACTTATTGTACACAACAATTTTGGAGGAAAGCAAATTCGTTAACAAGTTAAGAGTAAACTGTAATTTTGTTGTTGATTCCCCAAACATCATGTATCCCAGTAACATGCATAACACAATATACAGCATGTTAAACAGACCCATGTACAACAAAGTTATTGCTGTAATTTTGTGAAGAAGAAATATAACATTTGCCTTAATCTTCTAACCAAAGAAATAAATTACCTTAATCGCCGCGTATGAAGCTGATCATGGTGGGGAACATTGTACTCTGCGGTTCACAATCCAGATTATTAGATCTAAATTCTGAAATCAAAATGAAAATCAAACTACTATCTGTCACACCCTCAAATTTCCACTGCGGGGTTTATACCGCGAGGCGCATGACATACCAGGATCCCATAGCCATAAGTCATATGAACGAACTCTAAATGCTCAAATCATTTAGTTCGTTTTCAAAAATCAAGTTTAGTTAAGCTGCGGAAGCATAAACCAAATTTAAACATTTTAAAACCATGCGTAAAACAACGCGCCCAAATTAAAACCATATGAAAGAAAACGTAAAAGCATGATATGTAATTTAGGTGTATGCCCAAGACCCCAAATGCAGTGAAACGTGCAGTGCTTCCAAATCGTGACACCGGAAGCTAACTACCTGCAAAAGCATGTATATCTTGTTTCAACATAAAGTTGGTGAGTTCACAAAGTAAGGTATGTAAAAGTGTAGGTTTCCCAAACCAAGAACAACAGTTATCAATAACCAAAACCACTAGTTCAGCATATGCCAAGGGTAGCTAACCCTTTCATGATAACTAAACAATGAAAGTACCGAACTGCTATTTAAACGATGCACTCGCCCCGTGAGCTGGTTTTTACCTCTCATCATTGCCTATCAACAATGATAAAATCTAAGGTCGTAGTTCACTCCCGGCTCCCAGCACGGTTTGAGGTTTGTCAAACCTAATAGCGCTATCAACTAGTACCCCGCTTGCCACCCGGCAACTCATTCGGTATATTGAAGGACTTCCGTGATAGAATGCAGTTTAGTTCATCAAGGACACAATGTGTGAAACTAGAAAAACCCGATTCCTCCTAGGAATCAACCCATCCCAAAACCCGGGATAAAACAGTAGTCCCAAACCTGGACTAGAAAAGTAAGTAAGTTGTCTCAAACCCGAGACGCATACTTTTGAGAAAAGAATAGTGAAACTCACCTTAGGTTGCAAGCAAATAATCCATACTTCACAAATAGGACGTACTACCGACACTCTATTACATGTGTCACTAAGTGAGTATATGTGTATAACCAATACACCATATAACTCGTTTGTCCAAGACGTTTTAAAGTACAAAACCGTGTGAGTGACACCTAATGTTTCTATATGCACAAGTAAACCCTACGAACCCGTTGGTAAACGTTATGATTAACATCAGTCATACACTTCATATACATCTCATATAAGTGCTCATACAAGTCCATGTTAGTAACATACTTGGAAATACTTTTAAAATAGTCGTTGTATGTCATAAGGACATATCCTTCATACATTTTTTGATGTGATTTAAGTTGATATACTCCATATAAGTAATATTATTACATATTAGAACACACAGTTAATCCATATCAACTAAATAAAATAAGATACAAGGCAACTACTGATGAGTCACAACCTCTGATGTTCTGGTCATATGACATTTAAGCAAGGTCCCTAGAGTGTATTCATTTGTCACAGGGACTGTTGGTAGTTAACTAATGATGGAGCAATTACTGAATCAGTACTTAACCACTGATGAAACAACTAGTGAGGTTATAACTACTGATGATATCTACTGATGAATGGTAACCTCTGACGAAGCAACTACTGATGAGTCACAACCTCTGATGTTGGTAACTATTGATGAGTTACAACATCTGATGAAGAAAACTACTGATGCTTCAACAATTGATAGGTAGTTATAGAGTTCCGTTAGTTAGTTAGCTTTCCGTTTACAGTTTTTCTTACAGTTAGTTATTTATCCGTTAAGTCTTTTACATATATAAAGATGTTCCTGATCAATATGGACGGAAGTGAAAACTCTGACCAGCTTCGATTTGTTTGCATGTTCTATTTTCTGATAGTGTGGTGTTGAGAGAGACTATTATCAAAGTTACAGGTTTTCGGCTAGATGCAGACTGATGAAGCTCTGAAACTGAATTGGTGTTTCGTAACCGAAGCAACTTGGTTCAAAGAAAGAGTGATCGTCCTTCGAAGAGAGTCTCGATGCCGATACATATAGGTATAATATTAGTTTAGTTTATTTATTGTTTTTTATTATTACGAAAATAGTTAAGTACATGGATTTTATATTGGTACTACTTATTAATGTTTAATATAAACTAAATATGCTACTTTGTTTTACGGGTAACATTCTAGTAATGTTTAATATAAACTAAATAATAAAGGTTGCATACTCTGTTTAAAGGTTTTTTTCAATTCATAGGGGAATTATCAGCAACCTTAATTTTCAAGGGCTTTTGAATTTCATGACTATAAACCAAGTTTTGGTTGTATCTACTTTATTGGCCGCCTTACAGTTGTATTCGTTTTTATTAAGCTAATGACAGAATGGAACTTGAGGTAATCCAACGATGGAAGAATGACTATCGTAGCCATTTGTTCAGGCTTGATGTGCTCCCAACCCTAGAAGACCATAAGCTAGATGAAGCCGGTGGTTAGCGTCTATGGCGGTATGGCGATGCTATGTTGTACCTAAACAATACGGTGAACCAGGTCATCAATGACAGGAAGCGCGCATGGATCTATTTAGTTAAAAAATGTTTAAAAGTTGATGTATTGCTCACGAGTCACGATGCATCAAATTTTTTCAATAAAATAAGGAGAATTGGATTTTAATAACCCAAACTATTCAAAATTGGCTGTTGGCACCCCCAACAAAAAAATTGACCATATATAACCTTACTATTAACATGTTGGATTTTAACACCCAATTAGGGTTAAGTCCTTAACGCCGTTAGTGGGTTTGATGATGTGGCACGATTTGCTTAGTTGGCAAGCTGACGTATCCCTTATTTAAACCAGTCAGATGATGATGTGTATTAAACCAATTGAAACTAAAAACCTAAATAGAAAACATAAATCCACGTGGGCATTTCTCTTCCAGATCTATCATATATACATACCTGTGAGGAAAAAGTGAAGCACCGACATAATTTTGGATCCGGATCTCAACCACCTCAGCAAAAGCAACCGACTTAGCTCTAACACCATGGCGGGACCTTTGCCGCCGTCATCACAACCATCGCTTACAAACACCATGACTCGTTAAAAACCTTCATTATTATTGGTATATCAATCAATTAATATCTCCGCCGCTATCACTTCTCCTCACCACCACCACCATGACAACCACCACCAATCCACCCCTGAAAACTCTACTTTATTTTCAAACCCTATTCACTATTTTCCCCTAAATATTATTCTTCACAAACCCTAACCCAAGATTCACAACAAATAGCTCAATCCATCTCCCATAAGCTTATAAAAAACCCAAATGACCTCACAAACGAATCTTTAGCTCGATTTCCTCAACTTTAGCTCAATATATAGTCCCAAATCTTAACGCATCTTGCAACAGAGGAATCACCATCGGTGTTTCTTCAACTCACCATCCCAAATCTGCGATGGCGACGGATGGATGTTTGGATCAGAGTGAGGGTTAGGGTTTCAGAGTTGGGGAGATGAATGAAGGAGAAGTTAAGGGTAGGGATACGGTTTTGGGGTATGGTGACAGGGTGTGAAAAATGGCCATTGTTGGGGGTGGTGAGTTACCGATCATTCCACTCTCGTGCCTTCGGGTAGGTGGAGGTCGGGTTTTCACGCATCTAGGAGAGCCAAGAGGCTGGCAACGGTCGAGTAGTCAACCTTGACCACAACGTCCAGTGTCACGGTGATTAGCACACTGTTCTTTGCCATTCAAAAAAAAAGATGAACCAATCTATACATATACCAAACTTGCATAAAACCTAAGAATGAACCGCTCAATATATAAAATAATGATATACGGTGCGAGATTGGGTCTATTTAGTAAAGCTATTAAAGTTAAGATATCAGTATGATGTTGCTCTTTTTAACTTTAAAGGGTTCGAGTTCTATCAAAGTCGAATTTAATGTAATTTAAACCCTTTAAAAGAAAAGAAAAGATGATATAGCCCTTTTATTTATTTATTTATAGTTTAAAAATAATAATAAATGGAATCTATTATCCATCCATGCAAGAATTCTTAAAGTTGGTCCTCGATCTCTTTAATTTAATGTGTTGATTATTTAAATCATCACTCATTAATCGCCTTCAATAATTCCACATTTATTTTGTTTTCTTATGGACGCTTTTTTTTCCTTTCATGAGAGCATTCACAACTCGTTCCCCATTTTTTTGTGAGGGTGTCCCCCAAATTATATGGGGTGGTTTTGAGAGGTTGTGAGTGAAGAAAAATGGGGAATCTACTGTTTATCTGTAAAATGGGGGTTATTTGGGAATCTTTTGCGGATGAGAGAGAAACTGTAATGATTTTTAATATTTGTTGGAAGTGGTTGTGAGTGGAGGAGAGAGAAACTGTAATGATTTTTAATGTAATATGTGGTTGTGATTGGTTGTGAGGAAATGGGGATGGGGAATGGGTTGTGAATGCTCTCATATTCAAGTTTTTGTTTCATCACCCTTTTGTTTTTTTTTTTTCTTTTCCATTTTAACTCGATGCATACCTTTCATACAGCTTGTATATATCTGAAAAAGTAGATTGGTTTGAAGAGTCTTCAACCATGCATCAAATTATTAATACCTTAATAAGGATATTAAATGAAAAACTTACTTGTAATTTTATGCTTCAACTTGTAGTCACTATATATATAGTCAATAGAAGGTTTGAGTAAAAAGGTTTTGATTCTAGTGGCAATTTCATCTATAACATGTCTTTAAAGAGTGTGTACTAATTACTAAATACTTTTGGAAAATCCTCATTAAAAACCATCAAATTTCAATAAATAGATTTGAAAATACCATTTAAAAAAACAAAACTCCAATTATAATGTTTATTCAACCTCTCCTTTTTAAGATGTACAAACCTTCGAAGCAAAGGTGAACTAAGACATCAAAACTGCTTCAACCAAAGTTCGTTAAGTGTGGTTGAGTTTTAACGGATGAAAAATATAGAACAACGGTGACGGATAAGAATTTATAGATATCCAATATTTCTAATTATACGACTATTGTACAAATCGGCATGTGAATAGTGTGATTATTAATTTGATATTTAATGATACAACATACTTCATGTAACGTGTGATGTTTTATATAAAAACACAAGAACTTACAAATCCAAGTGTTTGGTGCAAAATTTTGTTGATTTTCAACCTCTTTGTTTAAGATCTTTACAACTTGCATAGTTTTGGTGTGCTCGGAACACTTTTGCTTAGCGAATGACCCGGTGAAGATTGATAATATTATTGGAGTGCTAAGGCCATACGGTGTACAGACGGGGCAACCACCCCCGTCCCTAGTTTTTTGCATGTCTCAAACACTCTACACCACCCCCTACCCCCGTCCCTTCTTCCCCCGTCTCCCATGTCTTGCCCGGGACATAAAGGACGCTCTAATCACTTTTTTTCCTTTTTTTTTATTTGAACCACTAGTTATTTTTCTTTTTATTGGATGGTTTATAAATCTGAGACATGACCTTGTGGTGTTTCCACACCCTTGCCATGTCTCAACCAAGAGAACATGATAGTCATCCAAGGTGGCATCCTAGGTGACATTGAGACATAAACATTCTCATGTCTCCACACCCCATAGCCTAAGTCCGTGTCCCTTGAATAATCGAATTAGAAAGTGCTTGCTAGCAGGGTGCTCTTTTTTATTGAAGCATCGGTTAAAAAATAAAATTAAGACAATTTAGACTTGCACATTAGGTGCATTGATATCTCAATTACAAATTGTGCACATCGATGAACTTGGATTAAAAGGACATACAAAAGACATGATTTTATAATATTTGACAGAGCAAGAAGATTTATTTACTATTTTCCTAATATACTTTTAAGAGTTTGATGTTTAATACTTATGAAAATAGAAAAAAAAAATTATTAAAGAAGCTATAAAAAATAAATTACCTCCCAACGTCCTACAATTTGCAACCTCAAACCTAAATGCTCAGAGACAGCTGCTAAGTAGCTGTGCGGTACCCCGAATAATTATTAGTTGGTGATATGTTGGAAGAAAAAGAACACCAAAAAAGATATTGAATAATTAATTATTAAATAATAAAACAAAAAAAAAGTAATTAGTTTGAATGAGGTTTTTGGTTTTCTCATACTTTTCCCAAGTACAAAGGGTCCAAATGGATAATGGCAACAAATACGATTTTATTATGATAGTTATTTGTTTGTTTATTTCTTGAAAAAATATATAGTATTAAGATAAGACAACAAATGAGGGATCCTCAAAAGGGCAAGCGGATACATTTTAATGAACATAAAATGGGAAACGACAACCTTTTCTTAAATCTTAATAACTTATAATTTAAGATACAACTAGTTTTATACCGACCGGATGTTTAGTTTCTTTAAACAGTCTAAAAATGAGATGGTTCACAACTATAAACACCATTGATGCTCACGTGTTACAACGTCAAGTAGTGGTCGACGAAGCCCGCAAAGAAATAGCATGGCCATTTCCGCCGCAAGACCACCGTGATGCAGTCTGTCTCCCCGTAAAAAAACAGTTACAAAGCAAGAGGGTCAGAATTCTAGCGAAGACGTGGTCAAAATGCGGGTTGCAGCTGTTAACCTACCATCCACAATCCCTATAACACTATCATCATCAAATTTCTATGAAATACCGGTCATCATACATGATTGTCGGCATAATCGGATGACTCAAGCAATGTATAGTAAATCAAAATTGTTAGATTAATAAAGAAATGTTTTTGCCAAAAAAAACCAATTTAAACCGCCCAAAAAAAGAATAGAATAGCCCAAAAAAATAAAACGCCCAAAAACCGAAATTGAACCGCCCAAAAAAAAACATTAACCGCCCAGAAAAAACATTTCCATGTACTTACGCGCATAAGACGTTTGTATCGAGCAGCGAAACAATAACTCCCCCTCACAACCGACGTTCCTTTTTAATGCTATATATAATATTTATAAAACTATTATAATATACAGTTACAAGTAGAGTTATAGACTTATATTTGTTTTAGAACTTAGACTTGAACTTGTACTACTAAGCCCCATGTTGCTACAGAAGCGTAAAACCGTGTAAGTAGCACCAATAGCACACAATCGTCAGTGACCATCAATACCAAAATAAACTGGTGACAAAAAACAAAATAAAAACGAATAAAATAAACCGAATGAAAAGTACGCATAAAAGCGATGAACCACATAAGCAAAACGTAAAATATAGAAAACAATAACTAAGTCGATTTAAGATCATCCCGTTGCGACAAGTCCGTTAACAGGGAAAATAGGTGTAAAAACGTTGAACCACAAACGCATGTTGTGGCATTTTAACTCGCAATTTTCATACTGAAACGTAAAACAAAAAAATGTAAAAGACGAAAAGTTTAGGGAACTAAGTTGAAAGTGAAAAGTTTTGGATGTAAATTGTAAAAGATGTAAACAAATGTATATAAAAAATATATTTTTATTGTAAAATCGTATTTCAATTTCTTTTTAAGTTATAATTATGACATAAAATATCGGATAAAATAGAATACAACATAAATAGATTTTCAACCAACTAACCTGCCCGAACGACTTGAACCCGACGCGTTAGCTAAGCCGGTTGACACGTTCAGCCTAAAACTGGCTTGAACCAGTTTAGCCTAAATCCAAACTCGCGAATTTCGTGTTAGGTCAGTGTTGTGTCAAAAGTTCACCCCTTGTTTTTACCATATACACTCTTAAATTTCATTAAATCTATAATAAAGAGTTAACACCTTCAATCTAGCTGTTCAAAAAAAAAAAAAACACCTTCAATCTTAACTAGGTTTCTTTACTAACCAGGTTTTATAGAATTCTGAATATTATTACATGATTATCTTTAGCTACATTTCTATGTAAGTTTCCTTTAAAAGAGAGCTGTGTGTAATAATGTACAAGTCATTGAAGTATAGACAAACATGTCACCTTTAAGGTTTCCTTTTATGGTTTTTTTTTCTTGCAACTTTTAGGATATGTTGTTTATAAAATTTTGAATTGGTCGTTGTGATGTGATTATTTTTATCAACAATTGGACGTGAATTTTTCCAAAAACGAGCTGTAGATGAAACTTTTATAAACTATACTCTTTTTATCTATGTTTCAACATTTAAAACTGAGGTGTCAGAACTTGATACACTTATCTTTACGTGCTTAACAATGCCAATGTCTTATAATATGATTTTTTTTTAATAAAATTTTGGCATACCGCTGCGATGTGATTATTTTTTATCATCATTTCAACATGAAACTTTTTCCATGCAGGTGAATAGTAATATAAACGTCGTCGAAACCTAACTTTTATCCTCGTTGCAGCATACAGGTTTTGCGCACTAGTTTAACACAAATAGTAACTGCCAAGTTTTAATATTTTTAAATTTGATATTGATATTCTGGTTAGGTCAAATGATAGGATGAAAGTTATGAAGAATAGTAATGAAATGTCTCATTAATTTTAAAAAAGTAACAAGTTTAAAATATAAGAAGTCATTTAACACGATGATATATAGTTCCATGTCTTGGTGGTTAGAGTTTTTTGAATTCATAGGTTGTAAATCATTACATCTGCTTACATTTAATATACTGGCTTGGTTTTGTTGAATGGTGTTTATAGATTTCAACACTTAAAAAGAAGGGTTTTAGCCAATGATCTTTAACCTAGCTGATTTGAGGTATGGTGGGTTTTCTCTTAGGGGTTCTCATTCTAAGGGTAGGTCACATGTTCAATTCATGCACACCACAAAAAAATTCCCCGTGACAATTTGAGCTTAGGCAAGGAGGACACCGGTGTGTGGGTAGGAATTCGAACTTGAGACCGCTAGGTTAGGGTTGTACAAAAATTTCCACTGAACTAAGTCTTTAAAAAAAGGGTTTTAATGTCAACTCATGACCATTTTAACATTCTAATTATATTTTTTTAATGACAAAATAACATACAATTAAATACTCTAAATTACTCATAATGAAACTTTGAATACTCATACTCACCATCTCACCGCCACATTATTTTTACACGGTTTTCACACATAGAAAGTGTGGTTTCTTTTTTAACATCAAAACTCCACACACTTTAAAAGTCATCTTGCCTCACCCAATGGCTGCTTCCACGTCAACCTTCCTCACTACGGAGGTTTGCACGTCGTAGCCAGTGGTGAAGCTTGACCCGAAGGTTGGGGGGTCTGAAGTCACTAGTTTCTGAGGGTTGAAAGCCAGTTTCGAGGGGTCGAAACCCTATATCTTCAAAATTTTCTATAGGAATACTATATAATCGGAATTTCTGCGCAAAAATTCGAGGGGCGGCTGCCCCCTCCCGCCCCAACTAAGCTGCGCCACTGGCCGTAGCCACACCCACAAAGGGACGATGTTCCACCATACAACCAACTCCAGCAACACCACCACACCCGATAGTCCAACAAAGACCTTGATACCGTTAAACTAAAAACCGTGTGTTAACACTAATTATATAACTCTGTTTATTTAACATACTAAGCATATGAAGAGTGTTTTATTAACATACTAACTATATGAATGGGTGTTTAATTTTTTTAATATGTTTAATACACCCACGTATTTACGATTTGAATAAGCGGCTGTTTGGTTGATTAAGTGCTGAATCATTAAGATAATCTGAATGGTTAAAAGACTCTGAATGGTTAAGAGCTGAATCATTTAGTATCTCTTATTAGCTTAATGGTTCAGCACTTAATCATTCTATTCAGATACTAAAACAAACAGTCTGAATGCTGAATGTTAAGAACTGAATGGTTAAGAGGCTACCAAAAAGCCCTTAAGTCATGCATGCTAACACTTTTACTAGTAATCTTTAACTAATTACACAGTTAGTACATATAGTTTATTAGTTTTATCATTTTCATATTTATTTATTGAAAGTTATATTATTGGTACCAACTTTTATAAATGATTTCAATATTAGTACCTCAGAGGATTCACCATTTAATTCTACAAATAGTTCACCCTTATATCACATGTATCGTCCAACACTTATAGTCAAGTTGGTTGAGGGCTTAAAGTTTTCTATAAGAGACTTAGGTTCAATTCCCACTAGCTACAGTTGGAGGACATTGGTGGAGGGGAAATGAGGGATGACCCGGCCATTGGCTTGGGTTCGAGTCCTGATCCGATTACATAAACTTTTTTCTTTTTCATAGCGATACGCCTCGGAAGAAGATTCTCGTCCCAACGGTTTTACAGATCATTTCACTGTCGTGCCTTCGGGCGGGTGAGTGGTCGGGTTTTCCCGAGAATTGGTGGCAATTGGTGGCCTGGGTACTCTCGAGTACCTGATTCGCCAAAAGGATGTCCGAGAGTGCTCGGAATTTGATTTGTTGGCCGTTCAAAAAAAAAATTGTATCACATGCATCAATGATGAAACAATTAGTAAAAGCTGGCCTGAATTGCTAATTTGCAATATATAGAAATGAAATGACAAAATATGAAAATCACATCTACCAATTATGTAAATAGAATCGAATACCTAATTTTCGTTTGTTATTTATATATTTCAACAATCATTGACACAGGTTCACTCAACATTTTCAAAAAGTGAAACATTTGTCACATATATATATATGTCATCTACGTAAAATCCTATGCTCGTTTTTACTGTGTTTATCCTACCGTCAAGCGATACTAATTCTAATTTTTCAAACAACGGACTCTTTCTATTTTATTTACAGGTTACGTGTCGCCTATGCTATGCTACATACATATCTCACTTCTCACGGTCACAAGTAACACCGACTCACCACCAATGAAGCATAGCTTAATTGGTGAAAATTGGGGTAGCTAGAGCAGAGGTCATGTAGATGTTGAGGGTTCGATTCCGGTCGGAGCCATATTTACCACAAGTGGGGGTTTCACTTAGGGAGATCCGCAATCTAGATGTGATAGGTAATTAATACAGGTTAGCTCAGGATGTTAGACTAGAGGGAGTTGAGGGGCGGGAAAGAGGGGCGTGATGCGCCATGTGGCACTTGTGGGGACCGTGTTTGAAGGGTGAAAATTGTGGGGGGTGGAGGGGGGGGGAAGGAATAATATTATATTGTGTTAAAGTTAAAAAAAAAAAAAAAAATTCGGACCAATCACCCTCTTCCACCTCACCTCCACCTGAATGCTGAATGTTAAGAACTGAATGGTTAAGAGGCTACCAAACAGCCCTTAAGTCATGCATGCTAACACTTTTACTAGTAATCTTTAACTAATTACACAGTTAGTACATATAGTTTATTAGTTTTATCATTTTCATATTTATTTATTGAAAGTTATATTATTGGTACCAACTTTTGTAAATGATTTCAATATTAGTACCTCAGAGGATTCACAATTTAATTCTACAAATAGTTCACCATTATATCACATGTATCGTCCAACACTTATAGCCAAGTTGGTTGAGGGCTTAAAGTTTTCTATAAGAGACTTAGGTTCAATTCCCACTAGCTACATTTGGAGGACATTGGTGGAGGGGAAATGAGGGATGACCCGGCCATTGGCTTGGGTTCGAGTCCTGATCCGATTACATAAACTTTTTTTCTTTTTCATAGCGATACACCTCGGAAGAAGATTCTCGTCCCGACCGGTTTTACCGATCATTTCACTGTCGTGCCTTCGGGCGGGTGAGTGGTCGGGTTTTCCCGAGAATTGGTGGCAATTGGTGGCCTGGGTACTCTTGAGTACCTGATTCGCCAAAAGGATGTCCGAGAGTGCTCGGAATTTGATTTGTTGGCCGTTCGAAAAAAAAAATTGTATCACATGCATCAATGATGAAACAATTAGTAAAAGCTGGCCTGAATTGCTAATTTGCAATATATAGAAATGAAATGACAAAATATGAAAATCACATCTACCAATTATTTCAACAATCATTGACACAGGTTCACTCAACATTTTCAAAAAGTGATACATTTGTCACATATATATATATATGTCATCTACGTAAAATCCTATGCTCGTTTTTACTGTGTTTATCCTACCGTCAAGCGATACTAATTCTAAATTTTCAAACAACGGACTCTTTCTATTTTATTTACAGGTTACGTGTCGCCTATGCTATGCTACATACATATCTCACTTCTCACGGTCACAAGTAACACCGACTCACCACCAATGAAGCCTAGCTTAATTGGTGAAAATTGGGGTAGCTAGAGCAGAGGTCATGTAGATGTTGAGGGTTCGATTCCGGTCGGAGCCATATTTACCACAAGTGGGGGTTTCACTTAGGGAGATCCGCAATCTAGATGTGATAGGTAATTAATACAGGTTAGCTCAGGATGTTAGACTAGAGGGAGTGGAGGGGCGGGAAAGAGGGGCGTGATGCGCCATGTGGCACTTGTGGGGACCGTGTTTGAAGGGTGAAAATTGTGGGGGGTGGAGGGGGGGAAGGAATAATATTATATTGTGTTAAAGTTAAAAAAAACAAAAAAAAAATTCGGACCAATCACCCTCTTCCACCTCACCTCCACCTGAATGCTGAATGTTAAGAACTGAATGGTTAAGAGGCTACCAAACAGCCTTTAAGTCATGCATGCTAACACTTTTACTAGTAATCTTTAACTAATTACACAGTTAGTACATATAGTTTATTAGTTTTATCATTTTCATATTTATTTATTGAAAGTTATATTATTGGTACCAACTTTTATAAATGATTTCAATATTAGTACCTCAGAGGATTCACCATTTAATTCTACAAATAGTTCACCATTATATCACATGTATCGTCCAACACTTATAGCCAAGTTGGTTGAGGGCTTAAAGTTTTCTATAAGAGACTTAGGTTCAATTTCCACTAGCTACATTTGGAGGACATTGGTGGAGGGGAAATGAGGGATGACCCGGCCATTGGCTTGGGTTCGAGTCCTTATCCGATTACATAAACTTTTTTCTTTTTCATAGCGATACGCCTCGGAAGAAGATTCTCGTCCCGACCGGTTTTACCGATCATTTCACTGTCGTGCCTTCGGGCGGGTGAGTGGTCGGGTTTTCCCGAGAATTGGTGGCAATTGGTGGCCTGGGTACTCTCGAGTACCTGATTCGCCAAAAGGATGTCCGAGAGTGCTCGGAATTAGATTTGTTGACCGTTCGAAAAAAAAATTGTATCACATGCATCAATGATGAAACAATTAGTAAAAGCTGGCCTGAATTGCTAATTTGCAATATATAGAAATGAAATGACAAAATATGAAAATCACATCTACCAATTATGTAAATAGAATCGAATACCTAATTTTCGTTTGTTATTTATATATTTCAACAATCATTGACACAGGTTCACTCAACATTTTCAAATAGTGAACCATTTGTGACATATATATATGTCATCTACGTAAAATCCTATGCTCGTTTTTACTGTGTTTATCCTACCGTCAAGCGATACTAATTCTAATTTTTCAAACAACGGACTCTTTCTATTTTATTTACAGGTTACGTGTCGCCTATGCTATGCTACATACATATCTCACTTCTCACGTGCACAAGTAACACCGACTCACCCCCAATGAAGCCTAGCTTAATTGGTGAAAATTGGGGTAGCTAGAGCAGAGGTCATGTAGATGTTGAGGGTTCGATTCCGGTCGGAGCCATATTTACCACAAGTGGGGGTTTCACTTAGGGAGATCTGCAATCTAGATGTGATAGGTAATTAATACAGGTTAGCTAAGGATGTTAAACTAGAGGGAGTGGAGGGGCGGGAAAGAGGGGCGTGATGCGCCATGTGGCACTTGTGGGGACCGTGTTTGAAGGTTGAAAATTGTGGGGAGTGGAGGGGGGGAAGGGAATAATATTATATTGTGTTAAAGTTAAAACAAAAACAAAAAAAAATCGGACCAATCACCCTCTTCCACCTCACCTCCACCTCTCCCCCCCCCCCCCCCCCCCCCCCGCCCGGCTTCCCCTCCCCGCCCCTCCTCTCCCGCCCCAAGGGGGCGGTGTTCCCGCCTCCACCTCACCATCCCGCCTCACTCCCTCCAGTCTTAGAGCATTCTCATTTGGGAAACCAAATGTTTGTGAGTGAGTCCATCACACCCCTTCCTGTTTTAAAAAAAAAAACACCAGCTCATCAAACGTTTGAAGATAGCAAACTATGGTATAAATGTCATAAAATGTTTTACTTGTAGTCCAAACAATAGTCAATAACATTCTCAACAATGAGGGAGTAATAGTAATTACTTCTAAAACTTTCATTACTATATCCATTCAAACATCGATTCTAATCTTCTTCAACCATACTCATCTGTTGCTCCTTCAAAAACCTCTGCTGCTTTAATATGAATTTTTCAACCACCATCTGAAACTCCTCATTACTCATCTTCTCCACCGCCTCTCTTCTGCCCGAGCTGCCCGTCACACTCCTCCTCATCTCCGTCACTGACCGCCGTAGCTCACGGTCAGCCTTCACCGGAATTTGCCTCTTTACCTTCTCCGATCTCGTTCGCTGAAACCGCTTCGTCTCCGCCTTCATTTCCGTTTCTCCGGCGACTTTAAACTCCGATTTGCTGCTTAAATTCACCGGAATTTGAATCTCCGACGGTTTTGCTGACGTCATCGGATCATCGGAAGATATTTTCCGATGAGTGAAGCTACCATTAACGTTAACGTTACCGTTAGCGACGTCGGAGAAAGAGTCAGAACTAACGGAATCGTGACAGGAATCGGAATAACGTGAAAGGACGTAACAAGCAAGAACAATTAGGTTACCGATCACGAAAACAATGTGTTGATTATTAAAGTATGACGAGAGTGACGTCACATACTGGCAGAACAGATTAAGGACATAAAGGAGGTGAGTTGATGACCAGGAAATTAACGTAACGAAGACGAGAAGTTCGATGGTGTGAATCAGTTTGGATATGTTCGTAAACGTTTGGTAACGCGCAATTGCATTCGCCTTCTCTGTTTTAATATTGTCAATAAAATCGTAAGATTCCATAGGTTAATGATGATTGAAGAACCGAATGTGAGGATTTATATAGAAAATTAGGGCAGATGGAATGGCAAAGAGATAATGTGTTTGTATGAGTGTGTTGTGTGTGTGTGTGTGTGATGGAAAGGTTCAAATAAGGGTACGAATTTATAAGGGGAAGTAAAGGACCAACCAGACGATGAAGACCGAGCCACCACTACTCTGGTCCTTCTCCTGCTGCCAACCTCTTCTCGTAATAATTTATTATTAAATTAATATATATTATTTAAAGTTGAACAAAAAAGCTATGATTGGAATTAAGATGTTTATGAGTTTTTGTTGGGAAGTTTGAATATTGTTTTAAACTTTTTATTATCTAGAGAGCCGACTTTTAATTGTATTGTTACAAAGGAAAAACATAAATTGAATTTGTTGTTTTGCAAAAATATACATAGACACTTCACTAAAACCCATGTAATAAAACCTTTAAATTTAGAGAGCTAATCACAAATTCACACATGAGAGCATTCACAACCCAAGAACCAAATTTATGAGAGTGTGTCCACCAAATTATATGGGGTGAGTGTAAGTGGTTGTGAGTGGATGATATAGAGAATATTTGGTGGAAACCTTTTTACCCCTAAATATGAAAAGTTACTGTTCACCCCTAAAAATATTTTAATATTTTTGGAAGTGGTTGTGAGTGAGAAGAGAGAAAATATAATGATAAAAGTATGAAAAAGTATTATTATTTTAATTAGAAGAGAGAAGATTTAGAGGTTGAGTAGTGATTTTTAGTGTAATTTGATAGAAGAGATTTGATGGATTAATTGTGAATGCTCTGAGACATCTAAATTTAAGGGTTTTAAGTTCAAAACATCTTTAGGGGATTCAAGCTAAACACCTAGGAGACGCTTTAGCTTTTTTAAACTTTTCAAAAAAAAATCACATCTTTTAAACGGACATAACTTTTTTCATACAATTTTTTTAAACAATGATAGTTTTCTCTTTTTATGATTTTGGTCACTGGACGATGGTTCAGTAGACATCATTTCTAAAGATCAAATACTTAAGTCAAAATCATTAACAGTTACTCAATTCTAAGTTTAACAAGTAATTACTTAATTAGGTGTACATATTCAACAACACATTGTGCTCCTAACATTTAATTGTACGAATGGGTGTTTTTTTAACATATACTACTTATATGAATGAGTGTTTATTTATTTATTTTTTTTGTTTAATACATACACGTATATACAAAATTAATAAATCATGCATGCTAAAAGTTTTTACTAGTAAACTTTTTTTGTGCTATTTCTCCTTGTTAATTATGTATTGGGGTTGGGGCCCAGTGACGGATCTAGATCCAGATTGATTCACTAGTACAATTGTTTGCAAAAGTCGCGGTTTGATAACATAGGATGGGTAATTAAGATTATTTTAAAGAATAAAGAGGTATAAATAAGAAGTTACAATATAAAACAAAAGTTAACCGATCCGATTGAAAATATATTAGAACCGATTCGATACAATGATAAAAACAACCGATAACCCTGTACAGGAGTAAGACGATCCGATGAGACAAGACGAACCGACAATATATAGGACGAAGGACAAAAGACAAAGGACCATTGGACAAGCCTACTAGTAGTTATTAACCATCGGATAAACTAAAGTCGGCTATTACCCATCGGTATATAGCCGTAATAAATAAAATAATAATAATAATAAAGCCCATACTCTGACGACGGCTACAGTGACATCCGTCACTGTTGACGCCGCCCGAATCATTGCTCGCCATTAATGCGCAGCCTTGGCACATCTATAAATATGAGGTGATTGCAAGCATTTAAGACAACAATAATATCCCTCGGAAGTAGCTCTGCTTCCGAACCATCTAACTAATCACTCCCATTTCACCACACTTCAACATTTGGCGCCCACCGTGGGGACGAGACTAAACCACTTTAGGAAGCCTTGTCCCCACAAGATGTCATCGTTTGATCCTCCTCCGACAAGTGATGTTACCCCGCTCCCTGCGGGTAACGTTACAGGGGAGGTAACTCCTACGGTATCGCCGGAGCTGGTCCGGTCTAATTTCCTTCAGATACGGCAACTGATGAACGATTACGTACGAGAGGAACGGGCTAAGGGTTTGGCCCTGAGGTTAGACTTCGACGAAGACACAACTGATAGTGGCCGGACGTCACTGCCGATGGCTAGCCAAAGGCCAGCGGAGGTGACCCTAACCCTGGCCTCTTGGCTAACAGAGATGATACGGAAGAATACTCGACCAAGTAGCTCAGGCCAAAATTTTATGTCTTCTCCGATTACCCACACCCCTGATCCAATCATGAACGCTGTGCCACTTAGCCATCATAACGATAACGACCTGATTCAGCCATACCTCCCGCCCGAAGGGTCCTAGTTTACTCCTAGGATAGCCAACTTCGCCCCTCCGATCCGTGTTAAGATGCCTTCCAATATGAGGATCTATGAGGGAACGGCAGACCCTGAAGATCATATTTTGCTGTTCGATAGCATCGCACGTACGGAAGGGTGGCCGATGCCGACCTGGTGCCATATGTTCGTACAAACTCTGACAGGTGTAGCACGGGTGTGGTTCAATGGCGTTTCCTCCGGAAGTCTGGACAACTTTGATGAGTTGAAGTTCCGTTTCTTGGAACACTTCCGACAGCAGAGAAGGCATATGAAGGATCCCGTGGAACTTCATAACATAAAGCAAAAGGAAGGGGAGGGCCTGAAAGAATTTGTAAGCCGTTTCAAGGAAGAATCCTTACAGGTAAGGGACGCCGATGAAAGAATGAGAATCTCGGGTTTCCTGCATGGCATCAGGACGAAACAGTTGGTAGAAAGCCTGAATGCGAGAGTCCCTACGACAATGGATGAAGCTATTGAGCAAACCGAGGCCTTTGTACGAGGGAAAGAAGCTGTCCAGTCCATCGACTTCAAAAAGAAGCCGGACGATCACTTTAGAAAAGGACAGTACTCAAAGAAAGATCAGTTTCACTAGAGACGTTTCACTAGAGAAAATGACAAAGGGTCGTCGAGTGACCGGAAGAGCAGAACGATCGGTCAAAAGGATCAGAGCGGAAGGAGTTTGTTTTCACAGAACTAACCAAGACGCAGCAAGAAATTCTAGCAACAGAAACGAACGTAAAGTTTAAGCCTCCATACCCGTTACAAAAAACGGCGAAACAACAAAGTTCTAGGAAGTACTGCGAATTCCACGAAGACAAAGGTCACGATACTAATGAATGCTTTCAGCTCAAGAAGCAAATTGAGGAGGCCGTGCAAACAGGTCACCTCGAACATCTGATCAAGGATATAAGAAACAGGAAACGTAAGAGTGAGGGAAAGAATGATAAGGCGATCCTGGTGGTGAGGCCCACCGTCGCGTTGAAGTGACCAAGGGTTGTTTACGAAGAAGAAGGAGAAGTGATGCATTGGAGTGAGCTCCCCATCCATTTCCCCTCAATCAAGCCCCAGGAAACCAAGGAAGATCCCCTCATTATCCGAGTCATGATAGGAGAACAACTTGTTCATTGAGTTTATATAGACGAGGGTGCCGCATCAGACATAATGTACGAGCATTGTTTCGTGCGGTTACCCCGACATGTACAGGAGAGAATAATACCGGTGTGCTATCCGTTGGTGGGATTCTCCGAAGAACAGGTCTCTCCGAAGGGGCAGATACAACTTTTTGTAAGCATAGGTGATGAACCTGAGAAAAGTGTCGAGGCTCTGAACTTTATTGTGGTCGCTGCATCTACTCCACATAACATGTTGATCGGAAGACCCGGCATACGAACCTTCGGTATGGTAACCTCCAGTAAGCACGATTTAGTCAAGTTCCCAACTTTGGGGGGGGATTGCCACCCTAAAAACTTTAGTCCGATACCCGGAGATCGGCTGTTCAGAAGTTCCCACGGAGCCGGAAAAGTGGTACATTAATCCTAACCATCCTGATCAGTTTGTCACAATCGGGAAGACGCTGAGTCCCGAATGCAGGGAACAACTGTACTGATACCTTCGAAGAAATCTGGACGTCTTTGCATGGACACCAGATGACATGACAGGTATACCTCTCTATGTAGTGGAGCATCATCTGAACATATATCCTCACTGCCAACCGGTGGTACAAAAGAAGAGGTCCTTAGCCCAAGATAGAAGCATTGTTGATCAGAAGAAGTGCAAGCTTTGACAAGAGCTGGGATCATGAAGCCGGTTCAATACCTTCTTGGGTATCTAACCCGGTGATGGTTGAAAAGGCCAACGGGTCATGGAGGATGTGCGTAGATTAGCGAGACTTGAACAAGGCATGACCCAAAGATCATTACCCACTACCGGAGATTGACTCCAAAGTGGAATCGGTAGCAAGCTTCCGATTCAAGTGTTTCTTGGATGCATACAAAGGTTATCATCAAATACAAATGGCTAGAGAGGATGAAGAGAAGACAGCTTTTCATACAGGCCAAGGTTTATTTTGCTACCGAAAGATGCCGTTCGGATTGAAAAATGCCGGGCAACGTACCAGCGGCTGATAGACACAGTATTCAAAGATCAGATCGGAAGAAATATGGAGGCATATGTGGATGATCTGGTTATAAAGAGCCCCAATGAAGAACGACTCCTGATGGATATTTCTAAAACATTCAACAATCTCCGGAGGGTCAACATGAAGCTAAACCCAGTAAAGTGTTTCTTCGGAATGGAAGTGGGCCGATTCGTGGGACATATTGTAGCAAAGAAAGAAATTCGGGCAAATCCAGATAAGGTCCGGGCGATCCAGGAAATGAGATCACCAAGAACCTTAAAGGAACTCCAAAGTTTGAATGGTAGGTTGGGAGCATTGAACAGGTTTCTGTCTAAACTTGCTGAACGGTCATTACCCTTCTTTAAAGTCCTGAAGAATCACACAAAGGCAGCCAATTTAGGATGGACTAATGAAGCAGAAACGGCCTTTCAAGAGTTGAAGAATCACCTTTGTGACTTGCCCTCCCTTGTCGTCCCTAAGACGGGCGAAACCTTGTTCGTATACCTAGCAGCCGGGCCTGAAGCCATCAGCAGTGTTTTATGCGCTAACCGCTCTAACGGTTTCATGCCTATTTTCTTTGTTAGCAGGTGTTTGAGAGAAGCCAAAACCCGATACTCTCCAATCGAAATGCTAGCTTTGTCACTGACTCATACAACACGACGGCTGCGAAGATACTTCTAAGCCCATCATGTAGTAGTACTCACTAACTCGGTACTCAGAGAGGTTCTGAGCTGACCAGAAGTGGCGGGAAGGCTTACCAAGTGGGCCGTTGAGCTGGGAACGTTGGGCATTGAGTATAAACCAAGGTTGGCCATCAAAGGACAAGTATTGGCCGATTTCTTGGTGGAAAATACGAACCATGGGGAAGACATGATGGTTGTGGATGTCATGCTCTACCAGCCAGAAAGCTCAGGAACATACGAAGGTTGGTGCCTGTACACAGATGGTGCATCAAGCCGAGAGGGGGCAGGAGCCGGGCTCATCCTCGTTGATCATGAGGGGATAGAAACGGCTTACGCCCTCCGATTCAACTTTAAGTGCACCAACAATGTGGCTGAATATGAAGCACTATTAGCTGGGCTCCGAGTAGCCGCTCAAATGGGGATCAGGGAATTAAAAGTGTTTGTCGATTCGCAGCTAGTGGCAAATCAAGTTAACAATAATTTCGAAGCAAGGGACGTTGTGATGAAAAAGTACGTGGAGACGGTTAAAGAAATGATTGTTTTGTTCGATATTTGTAACATCATCAAGATACCAAGAAGCAAAAACAAAGGAGCCGATGCCGTAAGCAAGATGGCCTCTGTGGCCTTTGCTCACCTGACAAAAGCAATCATGGTAGAACAAATGGATGAATCATCGATTGGAATTAACTCAACGGCAGCCGTACTAGAAATTCGAAGAGAATATGATTAGAGGCAACCTATTATCGATATTCTTGAAAAAAACGGAAGTGAGATCAGCAACGAAGAGTCGTGCAGAAGCCAATCATATGAAATGTACAAAGGAGTGCTTTTCAATAGTTTATCATATAACTCCCCATCATACAAATCTTCTTGTTTTGGGTAGACTTGGAGGGGAGTCCGGGTTACCAATAGTTTATCATATAACTCCCCATCATACAAATCTTCTTGTTTTGGGTTAAGGACGTCTGTTGATTCACGCCACGGCATACCGAATGGAACGACGTTATTCGGTACCCAGAAAAAGCGATTTTTCCAGTTTTTCAGACTAGAATAATTGTCCGACAACATAGACTTGGTTTTCGAAATCTCACTGACAGTGTACCAGTCGCCAGCCGTCGTCAAATGAAAAAACTGACGAAATAGGCCGATGGTAGGTTCGCCCCCTAAAGCACGGCAGACTACCTCGAAGTGTATCACTTTCTGAGCACCCGAGGGGCTCAGTTGACGAATATCAAGACTGTAAAACTGAAGGAACTCTAAAAAGAAAACAGATAAGGGTAACCGAAGAGACGAAAAGTCAAAATGGCGGGTATAAAACCCGACGTACTCCGGTGGGCAATCAGAAATCTGATCCGTAGGTTTCGGGACAATGGGCTTGTATATAGAGGTATCAAAATATTTACTACAGAAGGTCGTTAGGCTCGGCTCCGACACGGCCGAAGTATGAACATGCATATCGCGTCTACCTACCATATTTACCAACAAAGGGAAGAAAAGACAGATCAGAGGACGAACCTGATGCAAGAAGAGAGGAGCTCTGCAGCCGATCAAAAACAAGGGTAACTATTTTTAACCCTAACAGTGGCATATATATAGGTGGATTTGGGAGGTTTTCGAGAATGACGAAACGTCCAATCAATGAATAGTACGTTGGTTTACGGAACGACCTCTCACAACGTGACACGTGTCCGAATTGACAGCATTTATTAATCAGGGGCAGTAATTAAATATTAATTTACTGACCCGACAGGACGATCTAACTTAGCGGATCGGAGGATAGTAAAATATAAAACAAAAGTTAACCGATCCGATTGAAAATATATTAGAACCGATCCGATACAATGACAAAACCAACCGATAACCCTGTACAGGAGTAAGACGATCCGATGAGACAAGACGAACCGACAATATATAGGACGAAGGACGAAAGACAAAGGACCATTGGACAAGCCTACTAGTAGTTATTAACCATCGGATAAACTAAAGTCGGCTATTAACCATCGGTATATAGCCGTAATAAATAAAATAATAATAAAGCCCATACTCTGACGACGGCTACAGTGACATCCGTCACTGTTGACGCCGCCCGAATCATTGCTCGCCATTAATGCGCAGCCTTGGCACATCTATAAATATGAGGTGGTTGCAAGCATTTAAGACAACAATAATATCCCTTGGAAGTAGCTCTGCTTCCGAACCATCTAACTAATCACTCCTATTTCACCACACTTCAACATTTGGCGCCCACCGTGGGGCCGAGACTAATCCACTTTAGGAAGCCTTGTCCCCACAAGATGTCATCGTCTGATCCTCCTCCGACAAGTGATGTTACCCCGCTCCATGCGGGTAACGTTACAGGGGAGGTAACTCCTACAGTATCGCCGGAGTTGGTCCGGTCTAATTTCCTTCAGATACAGCAACTGATGAACGATTACGTACGAGAGGAACGGGCTAAGGGTTTGGCCCTGAGGTTAGACTTCGACGAAGACACAACTGATAGTGGCCGGACGTCACTGCCGATGGCTAGCCAAAGGCCAGCGGAGGTGACCCTAACCCCGGCCTCTTGGCTAACAGATATGATACGGAAGAATACTCGACCAAGTAGCTCAGGCCAAACTTTTATGTCTGCTCCGATTACCCACACCCCTGATCCAATCATGAATGCTGTGCCACTTAACCATCATAACGATAACGACCTGAATCAGCAAAAGACTACGATGATGGTGTTTGCTTGAACGGAGGTTGGTCGAGGATGGAGACGAAGTTTGGTCGGTGGATGGAGGCGGAGGTTGGTCGGAGGATTGTGGTCGATCTGGTTCCTTGAAACGATAATGGTAGTGGAAGGATAGAGAAGATCAAGAGTCGAAGATCAAACACCAAGCGTTGAACATCCGGTTCCCTTCTCTTCAGTTCTAACACCAAGCATTCCTTCACCACGTTCGGTTCCTTCTTTCCCGTATCTAATATCAAACTTTAAAGAAGCTTGGAAGTGACTTGATGTAGGTTCAGATCTGTAAGTTTATTGTTAGGTTTTTGATAATTTGTGTTTGATTTTGAACATGATGGTTCATATATGTAAGTGTGCTGTGAAATTGATTTTGTTTAATTCCATCTTCCTCTATCTGTAAGTAGATTTGAACATATGTATGTGTCTGTCCTTTGAACATATGGGCAGTGGTTTTTATTCAAGAGGCTCCGGCGGTCTTGCCGGAGCATTTATTTTTTTCTGTCACTCTTACCGTAAGACGCGGTTATGTTTACTGTTAGACGCGGTGACACATAAGACGCGGTTACAATATCTGAAGACGCGCCAGTTTAAGTCGCGGTTCATTTCCGCGTCTAAAACCCCAAATCACCGCGTCTTTTGCTGCTGTTTTTGTACTAGTGATTTCAGGGGTAACGTTACATAGTTTTCACGGGTAACGTAATACAAAACACGTAAAAAATTAAAAATACACTAAAAATATACTAAGCCAAAAAAGTTGAGGGGTAACAGACGTTATCCCGTTACCCCTTCTTACACTATAGATCCGCCCCTAGGTTGGGCCATCGTTTAACACTAACTAATGTGTGATTCACTGAATATCTATGAAGATATAATAAGTTATGCACGCTAACACTTTTACAAGTAAACTTTTTTAATGTTATTCACGAACCTAACAGTCGAGAGTGTCAATAACTCACTAAATATTTCTAAAAACTGAATAGTTTATATTGTACTTAAATGTTATACAACATCTGATGCCCAATTTTCATTTGTTAGTCACATATTACAAGAAGACTGAATCATCCGTCACATATACATGTGTCATTCAAGTAAAATCTAACGCTCATTTTATATGTGTGTATCTGACCGTCAAGTGATACCGATTCATTAAACTTTTCAAAGAATGAACGATTTCAATTTTACTTACATGTTTTTACGCATCTTTTATATAGGTTACGTGCGTATATCACATTTAGTAATAAGTCTAAGTGACACCGATTCATCAAACATTCGTGACGATTGAATTATTATTCATATTATATGTGAAATTCAACTTCTATTCAAATTTCATATAGACTTAAAAGTCAAAACAATAGTCAATAATATCCTCAACAATGAGGGAGTAACAGTAATAGTAATTACTTCTAAAAACTTTCATTACTATATCCATTCAAACATCATTTCTCATCATCTTCAACCATACTCATCTTTTGCTCCTTCAAAAACCTCTGCTGCTTTAATATGAATTTCTCAACTACCATCCGAAACTCTTCATTACTCATCTTCTCTACCGCCTCGATTCTGCCCGAGCTGCCCGCCACACTCCTCCTCATCTCCGTCACTGACCGCCGCAGCTCCCGGTCAGCCTTCACCGGATTCTTACTCCTCACATTTTCTGATTTTGTTCGCTGATATCTTCGCTCATTCTTCTTCGTTTCCCGCGTAATTCCCGCCTTAATTCCCATATCTCCGGCGACTTTTGGCTCTGTTTTCGGTTCTTTGATCACCGGAATTTTAATCTCCGGCGACTTTGCTGACGTCATCTGACCATCGGAGATCGGTTTCCGGCGAGTAAAGTTACCGTTACCGTTACTGTTATCGTTGACGGCGAATTCCAACTCTGTTTTGTTGTTTAAACTCACCTGAATTTGAATCTCCGACGGTTTTGCTGACGTCATCTGATCGCCTGAAGATATTTTCCGTGAGTGAGTGAAGTTACAGTTTCCGTTACCGTTACTGTTACAGTTGCCGTTAACGTCGTCGTTACCGGAATCGGAATGACGTGAGAGTATGTAACAAATAACGACGATAGCATTTCCGACAACAAAAACAACGTGTTGATTATTGAAGTAAGACGAGAGTGACGTCACATACTGGCAGAACAGTTTAAGGACATATGGGAGGTGAGTTGAGGACCAGGAGATTAACGTAACGAAAACGAGAAGTTCGAGGGTTTGAAACAGTTGGGTTATGTTCGTGAACATTTGGTAACGCGCAATTGCATTCGCCTTTTTTGTTTTAGTATTGTCAATAAAATTGTTGGGATCCATTGGGAGTGAAGAAAAGTTGTAGGATTTATGTGATTGTGAAGATGGAATGGAATGGAAGAGAGAGAGATAATAATATGTTGTGGAGGGAGGAGGGAGAGTGGAAGGATGGAAAGATTCAAAAAAAGAGTGACGAATTTATAGGGGGAACAAAAGTACCAACCAGAAGAAGAAGACCGAGCCACTATTCTGGTCCTGTTGGCTGTTACCCCCACTATACCCCACATCCACACATTTTCTGTTTATATTAAATAAATTATTATTAATATTGTTATTATTATTTTCTCTGAGTTTTAAAAAATAAGTAATGCATCTATAGGAATAGGAGTGCATGGTTGGTTTTGGGTTTAAATAAATTTTTATCTTAAAAAAATTGTATTATTATTATTGTTGTTATTATTATTATTATTATTACTTTCTGTTTAAATTAAATAAATTTTTATCACGCAACGCAATATAGAAGTACTTATGGCAGAACGGCCCACTCAGCCACTCAGGTCTTTCACAATAAAGTGATAGACGGAACTACCATGAAACGACTTATTAGTCTATTTATTGATCACTATGGAATAGGATATACATCACATATCCTGGATCAAGTAAAGACTATGGGTTTCCGACAAGCTACCGCCGTATCCATTTCATTAGGAATTGACGTAATTTTTCTACCGCGTGTACATTCCCATAATGATGGTGTTTTTCCAAAATAAAACTTTGTTGTCCAGCGTCTTGAACAAGCATCTTTTAGAAGGTATTGTTAAAAGATCATCTTTGTCGGGAATGGAGATTAATCAGTTTTGGTTTTTTGGGATTGGATTTTAGGTATAGGTTTAGTATGGTTTTGGTTTCGGTTTCAGTTAGATTAATCGGTATTTGGGCTTGAAATGGCCAAGCATAAAAATGAGCTAAATAAAAAGATAAACAATTAAATTCTTGTAATTTATTATTACTATACATCTATAATCTATAATCTATAACTTATAATAAAATAATTGAGTTTTTATAAGGTGGCATTCAATGGAGGCTTCAACTCCCCATTAAATGTGCCATGTGGCACCTTAAGATGATAGTATTGAATTTATTATTTTAATAATATGTTTTTAATCTATATAAAAATTAAATTGAGTTATTTTAGGAAAAAATAATTTAAAAACAAATTTAAAATTTTTTCTCTTATGTTTCCTCCCATAATTTTTTAACGTTAATATCTTTTATATACGAGATTTTTTAAAGAAAAAAATTACACCAAATTAACGAACGTTTTATTATCTTTCCAACGAGTACCATAGTGCTATATAAAAAGCGGAGAAAAAAACCGACTATTTTTTGTGGGGTTTCGTTCATACAGGAAAAAAAACACAAATTGTTCAGGTTAATCATTAATCATGTTTTTCTTTTAAACAAGATTCTTATCTACGATGTTGAAATTCAGCCCAATCGTCATGCTATCATTGGAATTTTACTTTTCTAAAGATGGATAGGTATATACTTCATCAAGAGAAGCTAGGAGAAAGAATCACGCAACACTGCAACACATGGTGTCACCTTATAGCAAGGTTATTTTTTTTATTTATTTAATTACAAGAGTAATAATTATTACTATTAGTATTAGTATTATTAGAATGATTATATATTTCAACCCCGGGACGCTCCTGGGATAAAAGCTAGTTTGTTATATGTTAATTAAATTAAAAAAAGGTTATAATCAATGCTGTGGTTCGGTTTTGTTGGTTTGATGGTGGAACGAGGAACAACTGAAACCAAATCATAATTTTCAGTTTAAGGAAAAATGAATGTTGGTTATTTAAGTAGTTTTGCTGGTTAATTATAATATGGTTAGGTTAGTCGGCTTTTTGCTCTCCTCTACGCAACCCCAAACAGCTCTTGTTATATTGCCCACTCTCATTACATGAAAATAAATCAAGTACATGGAACGCAATGCTCGGATTGTGAATTTATGATTCAAAGAAACTGATCCATAGCGTATAATTGTTTCTTTTCTTATATCAGGTAATTCTTTATATTTATCTTTTTTAAGATCAAGATGGCTACACGTAGAGGCAAATCGCAAGTTATTGTGTCAAGTCAACTCACAATTATGTTCACTCGATTGATGACAATGTCTAACTAGAAAAAGAAAATTGTAAAATAGCACATGTAAATTGGATAAAAGGCTTCAACAATTCAATGACACGTCTTAAGTTTGTTAAATATTCTATTCTAGTTTGTCTTTTTAGGTTTTTATCTTCAAAGATAGTGTTATGTGTGGTATAACTAGAAAATTTGTTTTCAGTAGCACTTTTAATCACTATCTAAATAGATCATATAACTTTCATTGTTGCTTTAACTTAACCCTACATGAGTAACTAGTACGGTTTAGTGCAGTGGAAAGGGAGAAGGGTACAGCTTCATAGTGTAAAAAGATCTTATTTGGTTAAAGTTGGTAATCCGGGGCGGATGCAACATAGAAGCGGAGGGGACATCTGTTACCCCTTGATTTTCCCGGCGAATGGAAAAAATTTGTTTTTTAAGGTGTTTTATAAAATGTTACCCCTAAAACAATTTTTTTTATTACCCCTCAAAATAATTTTTATAAAATGTTATCCCTTATTTTATTTTCTCGATCCGTCACTATTGGTAATGAAATGTAACACGACACACTATGTCTAAAGTGTTTGAAAAGTTGTTTTTTGCTCATGAATAGAAGATAATTACTAGGCCGGATTGTACAAGGGTTTAAGTAGCCTCGACAAGACTAAATTAAAACCTAACTAATAGAACATTCAAGACCGTAGAACTAACTATTTTAGTACTGTATTTGTTTTTTTGTATATTATAGCTTTTTAGTCATGTCAAAGAAAAATCACGCCTCTGCCATGAAACATAGAAAGCCTAGTCGCATGTCTACATTTACTTATATATTACATATTTTTATTTTATGCATGTGATATGCTACCACAACTCGTCTATCCACTAATTTTTCACATGTCATGAGAGGAAACGACCCTTTGGGACACCAGCTTGCGTAATATCGTACAATTTACTTCATTTTATAAGCGTTTGATGTTACTTTTCTTTTTATTTGAACGTTCAATAAAGCTCGGTCCTGCGAGTAAATCCATAGGCAAAATCTCCCTAAGAACCATTATGGTAAAACTCTTGGTTCACGCATGACATTTTGTTACAAATGAAACTCCAACTAGCAATCTTCCCTAGAGATAAAACTCATCTGGACACCGTTAGAACAATGCCCTTTTAGTTGACACTATTTTTATTTACTTTTCGTATTCCTTAATTTACCATCCATCTTCAAAACTTGCATAATCTATATTCCTAGATAGAAAAAAAAAGTGCCAAATCAAAGTAAAAATAATATAAAACATCTTGTGTATACCTGACATCATACATGACTAATCACTATGTGTCTTTTTAGATGAAAATATTAGACATCCAATTAACAATTTAGGATCTCAAACCATCGGTTCTACTCATATGAAAAGAAAACGGGAAGTTGCAAAACGAGACAATATGTGATTCATATGTTTTGATTTCATTAAAATCATGCGAAAAAAGCGTAAATAATCATACTACAAAAACATAAATTAATATCTTCTAAAAAGAATTATGTCAGATAAAAATTTAAAGTAAATTGTTTGAAAAAATGTAAGAAAACTACAAATTATGATTAACGAAAATCTCGTCGAAGCAATTGCAGGATTGGTGGCGCGACAAAGTTGTAGGTGGCAGTGGTAGCCTTTGATCAGGTCCTGAGGTGCCACCCCATGAATGTTGGACCACTAACAATATCCAATGAAATTAATAAATATTTTGATTTATTTAGAAATATTTCTTAAAAGGTCTATGTATCATTTTCTTATTTTTCTTCATTTATCATTCTTAGGACAATATTTTCTAGGTTTTTTTTTTTGGGAAATTGTTACTTGTTTTAATTGGTTATTTTTGTTTTTCAAAATGTGGTTTAAAATAAAAAAAATAGAGCTATATAAATATTTTTTGTTTTTACAAAAAGGTAGATAGTAGAATGTCTAGAACTGGATGATATGTTGTTGCCCATATGTAACGAACTAATTGAACTTTTGGATAATATGAACATATAAAACATATTAATTCGTTTCTAGATAGTTATAGTTATATTGTATATTATTATAACTAAAGAAAAGTTAATGCGTGTAACCACTTATGGTAGTATTTTTTTAGTTTACCTGAAACGAGTTGTTGTGGAGGTAAAATATAATGGAGGCAGGGGCATATAAGGAGCTTAGATGGTAAATGAACAATTTTGCTCATAACTTAACCGTGTTGAGTTAGCCCCGTTAAATAATTGGACTGTTTAGGCGCATTTCGTCAAACTACTAGATTGTTTAGGCAATTTTTGGACTCGACTGGCAAAACTCACCAAACCACATGGACGGTTTTTGCTATTTACTCTAATGACGTAATTACGCTAAAATTGTTTCTTTATTTATTTATTTATATATTATTCATCTACAAAACATATTCAAGCAGATGAGAAAAAAATAAAAAATAGTAAAATTTTCCCTTCATTTCTAATTTTTAATAGGTTAACTCCATTTATATTTGATATTTACTCTTATTATATAAATGATGAGAATTCATGTAGATTTTAATAACTTATCTTTTAAAAATATAAATTATTGTTAATATGCACATATACATAAACCATATGCACACATGTATATGTATACTAGACTATATTTCAGAAGTTTTTCGATATAGATAAATTTAATATGAAATGATAAAATATGTGTTGTGATGCAATATAGAAATTAATGTACTATAATATGAGAAAACAACAATTTTAATCATGTGAATAAGAATGTAAATTTATATTAAAAAGAAGATATATGTTTGGATGAGGAGCAGAGCATGAAACAACCATTGCAGGGCGTGATTGATGCGGTGGTCGCGAAGGTGTGACTATTTTTTTAAATGAGTGGTTTTAACATATTTTACTTTTGATGAAAATAGAATTCCTAGTTTGAACATGATTAGTGACTTGCCTAGACATGATTATGAATTATATAAACACCTTGTGTTTTTTGTCCAGTATGAACAAAAACCCACAAAAAGTCGTTTATTTTTCGTTTTTATAGCACTATGGTATTCCTTGAAAAAACAATAAAACGTTTTTTAATTTGGTGTATTTTTTTTAAAATATCATATATAAAAGTTATTAACGTTTTAAAATTGTGGGAGAAACATGAGAGAGAAAAAGACTTCTGGATGAAAATAAGACGGAGGATGCCATGTGGCACAACCAAGCGTGGACGATGACCTCTTTGAGAGTCATTTAGGATTTAGTGTTTTTTGTTTATTAATATATATATATATATATATATATATATAGGGATAGGGAAAGTATATTCAGGAAACCTACTCCAGTTAAAGAAACTTTGAAAACCCATTGAATGGTTCAGATTTTGCCACACCTCCTTTTCTTACTTTTAATAAATTAATAACAAAGGTTGTTTTTATAATTTTACTTCTTTTACCCTCTTTTTCTTACAAAGACTCCTGACACATCTTTTCTATCTCTCATAACATAATCTCATCTCTCCACTTTATCACTCATATCATCCAACAACTTTCTCTTTTTCTCTTTCTACTTTCAAAATATAGATCTGTGTTGCTCAAATTTCAGATTTTTCAGAGGGTTGAACAAAGAGAGAGACTCGGTTACTAGGGATGTTATGTGGTGGTAAAAGGCGGTGTGTGGTGGTAAACGACTGTGGCTCAAGCATCCGTACTTCTAGTCACTGTATGTTACTATATACATATACAAACCTTCTTCTTTATTGACGTGGGTTGTATTCTTGGTTTTCGAAAGATCGGTACAGATGGGAGGTGGTGGTGGTGTACAACGACGGTGTTCAGGAGTAACCCGCTAGCGAGTGGTGTACGATCTGGATGGTGGGAACCGTGGTTTCAATCCTCCCTCTCTTACTACAGATCTGAACCAATAGTTGTAGTTTTGGGAGGAAAGTTTGATTGCCAACATATATGCAAGAGTATTCATGGGTAAGGACTTACGAAAAAGAAAGCGGGAAGAGAGAGGAAGGGTTGGAAAGATGGAAAGTTGGGGTGTTCCGATGAAGATTCATAAAAAAAAGTGTGTTCTCGTTTTTATTTTTCAATATTTTTTCTTTGTTTTTAAAAAAAATTCATATGGGTTTTTCTTGGCAAAGATTATACATGGTTTTTTTCTTGGCAAATCTTTCTTGTTATGTTGATGTTTGTTTTAGGCTCTTTTTTAGTATGTTATCCAGTTACGTTTTCTGTTACAGATGATAAACCCAGGTATGTTACAGATCATAAATCCATGTATTTTTTTGTTATATAGGAAGTAACATTGTAATTTATGTAGCATTGTAATTTCGTTTGTAACTTTTCGTTCTCCTTGTAATCTTGTTACAGTTAAGTTCTCCTTGTAATCTTGTTATAATTTAATTCTTGTGTAGTTATAAAAAATAAAGTAGATTTTTTTAGTTGTCATGTTTTTTTAAAGTGAATTTGCTTGTTACAAATAAAGTACGTTGTCATATGTATAAGTTGGAGTGTTACGCAAACAACTAGCAAAATATTAAATTTGTAACTTTTGTATTAAAGTAGGTTTTTTATTTTATCAATTTATATATTTAACATATCATGTTACACAAAATAAAATTTGTTGTGACAAAGTAACAAAAGCTGTAACATATTAACTATATAAGTTGTAAAACAGTAAAATAGTAAAGTACAAAATGTAATATAGTAACAAAAGTTGTAAAATAATAATAAAAATTCTAACATTTAAAGAAGTTTGTAATACAATGTTACCATGTTAGTTTATATAGTTACATATGTTTTGTAACAAATGTTTCTTTATAAATGTAATTGTTAAAGTCAAATTTTGCCAACTTTGTTACATAAGATAAAACAAAAAATTGAATTTGGTGAAGAGATAAGAGAGATGAGGTATTCTGGAAAAAAAAAGAGAGAGAGAATAAAGGTTAAAGAAAGAAATTAGATAGAGAAAAAAGTACTATGTGAGATTTTATATTACTTTGTCATATGTTATTTGACAAGTCTACCCTTTATGTACTTTATAACAAAAGAAATCATCATTTTTTAAATCAGAAAAATGCTTTTTAATTACAACCGTAGATTATGTTAGATGGGTGGACATGATCGAGTTTCCAAGGTTTCTTTAACTGGGGAGGGTTTTCAATTTATCCTCCCCCTATATATATATATATATATATATATATATATATATGTGTGTATATTTTAAACTTTTAAAATCAAACAAAGGGTATGTTTGGCAAAGAGCTTTTAGGAGCTTCTAGCTTCAAACTTTTAATAAAAAGCTCATTCTCAATAAAAAAAACTTTGTTTGGTTGAAGAGGCTTGAAGCTTTTAGGTTAGGAGAAAAAGCTCCATATTAAAACGCTACAAGTATTAGGTGCTGTTTGTTTTTTTTGAGCTAAAAGATCTGCAGTCTGCGTACCACATCTGCATGAGAAGAGGTGGACCAAAGGTCTGCAGTCTGCAGAAAGAAGACTTTTTGTTTGTTAATGTTTGTGTGACCTGACCATAACCATAACCAACCACAACCCACCATAACTTACCACAACCCACCATACCCATAACCAACCACAGCCCACCATAACCCACCACAACCTACCATAACCATAACCAACCACAACCCACCACAAACATAACCCACCTTAAACAACAATTTTGTATGAACATGTGCAATTTCAGACTAATCTTTTGTTCAGTAGATTTTCTAAACAAATAATTTAAGGAAAAGGCCAGAAGTGATTTGAAATTAAAGATGCCCCTTGGTTTTGTTCTCAGAATTGATAAGTTTTGTTCTCAGAATTGATAAGCCATATCAGCCATTTTAAAATATCCTAATATACAAATGTTTGATTCTTTAATCGAAAAAACAGGTATTACTTCAAAACAATAATAATAATAATAATAATAATAATAATAAAAAACTTATAAGACAATAAACATGAAATAGCAAGAAACTATGATTAGAAAAAACATACCTATAGAAGAATAGGCGGCCGCCAGAGGAGGAACAGCTGAGGACGGCCTGGAGGAGGCAGGTGGGCTTGGGAGGACGAGGGAGGGAGGCGGAGGGGGAGAGGGGTGAAGGCGACGCATGAGGGAGGGGGAGACCGGAGGGAGAGAGGAGGAGGACGCCGGAGGGAGAGAGGAGGAGGCCGGAGGCGGCAGATTGGGGAAGGGAAGGCTTTGGATCTGCTAGGGTTTGGAAGAGGAGGGAGAGGAGGTGTGTTTTGTGTAAAGTCTTTGGGAGAGAAGAGGTTTGAAGACTATTGTTCATGTCTGCACGAGGAAGAGCTCTGGAAGAGCTTTTTAAGTGAATTGTCTTCTAAAAAATAAACACTTTGTGTGTCCCTTATGTCTGCCCGCGTCTGCACGGCGCAGGCATAAGTGGTTAGAAACTCTTTTCGCAAGAAAACAAACACCACCTTAGTGTTTATGAAAAAACTCGTACTGACTAAAAGCTTTTAATGAGTATACGACACAAATACTCATTCTACCATAAATAAAAAATAAAAAAAAATGTACATACAAGCTTTTATTAATGCCAATTTTGGTCATTTTATACATTTTTTAAAAAGCTTCAGCTACTCTGCCAACCAGCAAAATATATTTAAAAAACTACAGTTACCAGCTTCCAGCCACCAGCCATCAGCTTCCAGCTAGTTTGCCACACATACCCAAAAAGTGATGAGAGAGATTTTTTTTTAATTTTCATTTATGCGTAATGTATAACAGTTTATCCAATTTTCACAATTCTCAACATAATATTAGTTAAAACTGTTTATCCGATTTTCATTAATGGGTATATGTATATGCATATAAAGGAGAGCTTTCCTTTAGAAACATGAATGTGTTAAAAAGGTTGTAAAAATCCCGATTAATCACCGATTAGTCGTTGATTAATCGCTAGTCCTCTCTTTACTGATTAATTTTGGGCTAATCATTCAATTAATCGGTGTCACGATTAATCACCGATTAGTCGGACCAAATGGTCCTATTCGGATTTAAAAGACTCAAAATAAGTAAAAAAAAAACAAATTCGAACGGGTCAAAATTGGATCAACTGGATCAAATAAAACAAGTTATTACCTCAAATCGGATGATAATCCATGATTTAGAAGCAAAATCGATGAAACTCTATGAACCCTAGTTAGGTCTTATGGTTCCTTACGATGAAAGAAGGAATGGGGAGGAAAAAAACGTGATATGGTGAACGATGGAGGTGATTAGGGATATTTAAGTTTAGGTATTTTAATATTTAACCCTCCTCCATATTCACTAGTTTATATTTGGCCTCGAAACTTCTAGATTTATACATATAAGGTATAAAGTTAGCATTATATATGTATAAATTTGAAAAACTATATATAAAAATCCAATGTGATTAATCCTGATTAATCTCGATTAATCAATAGTCGGTACCCCACCGGCCGACTAGCGCCTGGTGAGTTCTACAACACAGGTTAAAACTGCTAAACCAAGCAGTTACATACATGTAGCATTTACATGCTACCCGTGGCATGGCATGGCAAGTTACATTATATGTAGCATGTATATTTACTTGTATCTAACTTGATTTATGTACGTACCGGGGAATACTAGAATTAAACCCCATAAGTTTTGAAAACCCTGAAAACCCATGTAACAACTCTGAAAACTCCATATAACATCATGAAACACTATGTAACACATATGTAACTCTAAACACCTATTTTGACGTACATTATTTATGTATACAGTATACTTCAACAATAGGTGTTTACATAGTTACATATATGTACATCAAAAATAGGTGTTTAAAGGTACATATATGTTACATAGGATGTTAAAACCACGTAACCTAGAAATTATTTACACTATACACCAATTCAGGTGTTTACAGTTAGTTTTCTGGCTAGAAAACTAAGTTTTCATATGAACCTCCCTTCACAAACACGTGCATCTGTACGCGTACACATACACATATAAAGAGTTTGTCAAATACATGTAGGTATTAGACGATGCCATTTAAAAAAATAAAATAAAAATGTATGTCAAATATGCATGTAATATGTGGGTTGTAACTTGTAACCTAGTTTATTATATATTTGTTAGGATTATTGTATGCTAAAGTAGATTACAACACGTAACTTTATTATTAAAATTATAGAATTGTGAGAAGTTTAATTTAGTTGTGTATAAGACAATGGCCTTACTTAAATTGGCCGTTCAAAAAATCATTTTACTTATTGTTATTTATATTTGCTATTGTCAGAATGTTAATAAAATATTGAACCTAGAAGACCATTTGAATTAAATGAATAGTAATGGAAATTTTGAAGTGGTTGAAAAGTCGTAACTTTAAAAGTGGATAATCGTGAAATTTTAATCTTTATTTGCATGGGTATCCCATGAAGCCAAATGTGCTTTCGATTTAGTTTTTAGTTGGACGCTCACATCTCCCCCTCTTTTTCTCCTTTTTAATGTATTTATTTTTATATTGGTATTAATAAATAATAATAACAATCATATTGTTATTTAATAATAATATTTTATGTTATACAATATATAAAATATTCTAGTATAAATGTTACTAGATTATACCCGGGAACGTCCCGGGGTTGAGAAATCAAATATGACATATTAATTTTACATATGAAATAGAATGATTCGTTTTACAGTTACATGCAAGAAAGTTTCGGGTAGCACCTAACCTAAAACAATTAAAAATGTATCTCCAATGTTAACGCCTAACCTTAAACAATGTATAACTCTAATATTAATATATAACCTAAAACAATGTATAACTCCAATACTAACGCATGTTGAAAATAGAATTCATATTTACTGATTTGAACATAATTATTGACTTGCCTATACATGATTAATGATTTATCTGAACACTTTGTGTTTTGTTTCCTGTATGAACAAAACCTTACAAAAAATAGTCGTTTTTTTTCTCCGTTTTTTATATAGCACTATGGTACTCGTTGAAAAAATAATAAAACGTTCGTTAATTTGGTGTAATTTTTTTCTTTAAAAAATCTCGTATATAAAAGATATTAACGTTTAAAAATTATGGGAGGAAACATAAGATAGGAAAATCTAATTTTATTTTTAAATTTTTTTCCTAAAATATCTCAATGCCACATAGGGTGACATATGACACACTCAAAAAGGAGAATGTCTCTTTAAATGCCATGCCATTAAAATGGCTTTGGTTTATTATATGTATAGATTTTTCAGTAGAAAAAACTGATGTTATACACCATTTCTTCATCTACAAGATTTATAACACAATAACCTTTTTAATTAAACGAGTTATTCAACTCGTCCCTCTATTTTGTGCATTTTTTTTTTCATTAAGTAGTAGCTTGCTATACTTAGGGGCTGTTTGGTTGATTAAGTGCTGAATCATTAAGATGATCTGAATGATTAAGAGGCTCTGAATGGTTAAGAGCTGAATCATTCAACATCCTTTATTAGCTTAATGGTTCAGCACTTAACCACTCCATTCAGATGCTGAAACAAACAGTCTGAATGTTGAATGATTCGGAACTGAATAGTTAAGAGGCTACCAAACTGCCCCTTAGCTGGGTGGGGGTGTGGGGGGGGGGGGGGGGGGGGGGATGGGGTGTTTGAGAGTTGGCAACTCAAAACTGATAACCAAACCGCAACCGGACCGTCTCAAGTAGTACCGGATAAAACCCAAAAGAAGTAATCACCCGATTAGATAAAATGTCACTGGTGCACTAGTGGCATAAGTTGTTTTTCCTCATCAAATATGATGTGGGTTTAAGCAGGGGCGTAGCTTAGTTCCCTCCCCCTCGAATTTTCGCGCAGAAGTTCCGATTATATAGTACTCGTATAGAAAATTTTGAAAATATAGGTTCGGGTCAAGCTTCGCCACTGAGTTTAAGTCCCCTGTAGACATTAAATGGAATTTAGTAGTAAACCAAAAAGACGTGTGTTTGCCATTACAAAAAGAAAAAAGTAGTTGGTTTCTTTTCAAATGCAGGTAGTACTTACTAAGTTCCTCTTTCTGTGGCTCATAACATGTTTTCGCTGATGGATATCTAAAGCCCATATTAATAAGTTCCTCTTTATGGGTGACCCATGACATGCTGGGCTGATGGACATATAAAGCCCATGTTCACCACTTCACCCAACTTTAAACGTTTTACACTTTTATACACGATGAGCATTTTTGTATTAAATATAAAAAAATACTGATACCAAGACAAAAAATACTGATGCCGGTTTATTTTTTATACCAATTTGGTAGTTATCATGTTTTGGCGAAAATCGACACTGGTATTTTCGATTCGGTATAAGTTAAAATTATACCTTACCGGCTTAACCTCATGTAAGCTTTTACAATGCTACACTTGATTAGACAAACTTTGGTCGTAGATCCACATACATCATCAAGTGATATATCCGTCTAATCCAAAGGCTGGATATTTGTTTACTAGTTGATGTTGGTTTGGTTTCTACTAGATTGGTCTGGTTTGCAACATTGAAAAGATTTAGTTATACGTTTTAAATTATATCAGTCTCTTAAAATGTCTTATTGCGGTTAGTTATGAAGGTTTCTCACGATACTACGATACGTGCTTTTATGATACCTTAAGGTATCTCATATTTTTATTTGAATACCTTTTTAATGTTATTGTGGTGACTTTGTGTTTTATTGGTGGTATCTATAACATGATTAACATCTTGGCTCATGACATTCCCATGCAGGTAAAGGTGTAGGGGTTTTTTCTACAAAACCCCCTGATGAGGAAAAAAGTTACCACTGATTGGTTCGGTGGAATAGATCTGAGAGATAGTGTAAGAAGAAGTGACAAATGATTAGATCTGATGATAACCTGCAAAACAAAACACCGTTAGGCTCGTCACAGGGGAGAGGAAGGGTCTCTCTGTGACCACCCTCCGGCGTGAGAATAAGTATGGTTTTAAGAAGTGGAAAGTAAGTACGAAAAGTACATAAAGTACAAGTGAGTGAAGTTACCAAATGAGGAAATTTGGGAGGTATTTATACTTTCCTGAGTGGGCTTCGGCAAGTCCAGGCCCATGGGCCTTCTGGCCGAAGCTAGGCGTTCGGTCTAGCCTTAGCTTCGGTCCTCTTATGATGGACCGAGCTTCGGTCTAGAACCTGGTTTTTTGTTAGGTTCGGACCCGGCCCTCTTGTGATGGTCCGAGCTCCGACCTATAACCACATATTCTCTTCACCCCCTACACCGGTTATAACCGGTTGGTAAACCGGGTTTTCCCTAAAAAAACGTTTTTTTCTTAAGAAATCTTTTTTTTTTGCGTTTTGAATCTGATTTTTAGATTATTGCGTTTTGAAAACGCAGATAATCAGTTTTTAGTGTTTGGATGGCGTTTTGAAAACGCAGATAATCAGTTTTTTAAGCTACCAAAAAGCAATAATCTATAAGCAGCTCCACCCATGCTTTTCCAAAACGCAATAATCTATAAGCAGCTCCACCCATGCTTTTCCAAAACGCATAGTCTGTTCTGAATAATCAATCTCAAACACCCAACCTGTTTTTTCATAAAGAGTGGGGAATTGAAAAAAAAAACGGTTATAAAAAACCGGTTTAAAAAATGGTTGTAAAAAACCAGTTAAAAAACAATCTCGTTTTTTCCCAGTTTTTTTCTTTCTTTAAACCGTTTTTTTACACTTCTACATGTAGGCATGAACGTATATAATTAACATTATACGTAATGGTAACTTTATGATGCTTTTATTTTGTTTTTTTAATGGCGAATTCTTACTACTCCTATTATTGTTGAATTTAAACACGAAACTTTTAAAACCTGAGTATATTTTAAGGTTTTGCCTTTTTCAATGGTCAGTCGAAGCAATAACAAGAATATTTCTAGTTTCATAATCCCTGGAGAGAAGGTTCACTAATAGACCTAGGGAGAAGTAATTTGACTCATTCACATCCAGATCATGAATGTTTGGAATCCATATTATGCAAGGAGACATTGCTTTTGCTAATTCGAATTGAAGGGTGATATAAAGTCGGTCTTCATCTTCAGGCATCATATTCATCATTAGCGCATTCATGCTAGTTAGCAGTTCCAGCTCCATATCAAGGATATCGTCACTAGCATCAATATCGTCAATATCGATATCATCAAAACCTTGTTGAGACTCGTTATCCAGGAACTTGTTCAGAACCGTAAGCAACTCATTGGTTGATACTGATATATTGTGTTATCATCTTACTAAACGCATCAAGATCTCGTCTGACAACAAACTAAGATGTAAAATTTCAAAATTCATGAGAATATTGAATTCATTATAATACTAATAATTCATTTCTCTTATGCTTATGTAGGTGTTTTGTGTAAGTCACATGTTAGAATTCGAGATCGTGTGGATTTGTCGTGGAGGGGGGTTATGTTTCATATTTGGGTAGATGAAGATGTTGGGGAGTGGTACTAATGGGGTTGATAGGATCGAATCCTCGAATCAGATTGATCAAGATTTGGTGGTTAATATCCAGAATACATCGGTACGTAAGAAGTTTAGAATTCAGGAGATCGGGATCAAAGAAGAAAGGCAATTCCAATGGGTCACAAGAATTGTTGGAAAGTAAATCAAAAGGGATCAGAACATTTTCATCATTTCCCAAATTAAGGAGATCTCAACAGCTATCAAGGAATCAATCATATAGCCGTTTGACTATTTACCATACTTAAACCCATTGTATTTCTTATATATTCTCCTTTCCTACACATCTTGTAATACATAACAATCAATATTATTCTTTCTCTGATTTAACATCATGGTATCAGAGCAGTGTATTTGGTCTTAGGACCTACCTGCTCATCACTTACCCAATCGATCCTTCACAGCCAAAAAAGGGGGGACCATCATGTCTGGAGAAAATAGCCAGAGCAATGACCTTGCTCTGCAAATCTCAAATCTCCTCAAAAACAGTCTAAACAACCAAAATACTCCCCAAAAACAGAACCTATCAGATAGCCTGAAAATTAGTATCAACCTCAACAGCAAGAATTATGCTTTATGGGCCAGAATGATCCGCGTTGCCATTGGTGGCAAATCAAAAACTCTTCTCAATCATTTATCCGATAATCCACCTGATAAACTCGATGCAAAGTATGAACAATGGGAACAAGATGATCTTATAGTGTTCTCATGGTTAATACAAAACATCGAGCCCTCCCTTGCAAGCAACCTAACCGAATATCCCACAGCAAAATCACTGTGGGATGCTTTGGTGGTTACTTACAGTAGCGGGAAGGATAAATTACAAACCTTCGACTTACACGTCAAAGCAAACGAACTCAAACAGAATGGCTCACCGCTAGAAGATTTTTGGATTGTTATACAGGGTATCTGGGGAGAAATCGAAAGAAGGGATCCCAACCCAATGACCTGTGCCGCTGATATAGCGACCTACAACCGACTCTGATCTGAACAAAAACTTTTTCAGTTCCTCAATGCTCTAGATCGAAGATATGACCACATTAAGAGAGAGGTTCTCAGGTGGGACCCGTTACCTTCACCGGAAGGCACCTACGCAGCAGTCAGAAAAGAAATGGCGCACCAAGGGATACTTGGGTCAACCATCGAAGGATCTGACCAAGTTGGCGTGGCGGCGGGTCTAGCCGCCAACAGGTCACACACATCAGAGGGATTAGGGTTCTTATCCAAGGGCAGATCGGACCAATCAAAGAACAACAGTAGACCATCACGGGTTGACAAATCCAAGTTAAAGTGCGACCACTGTGGTATGGCTAAACACACGAAGGAACAATGTTTCAGGATAGTTGGATACCCCGAATGGTGGACTGACGGGCACAAGAAAGGGAGCGGAAAAGCCTCTGTCGCCACCAGCAACGCCGGTGAAACCAGCGGCGGCGACCAGAATAAGCATGGTTTCGGTGGGATTGCATTCTCAGAAGGAGAAGATGCTATGGATGAAGGTAACCGGTTTGAGGGACTAACCTCAAATCCATTGTTGTGTAAACCTAAGTTCTTTCCCCATTTCTTTTTAGATATGATAAATGAAGAAGGGGATGATATGAACACACATAATAATGTTGCTGGTAAAGGGTCGGTTGGGATTAATAATGAACAGACGGACTTAAACTTGCAGATAAATGGAGGGGATGATAATGTAGTTGGTAAAGGGTTTCGTAAAGGGATGGTTGAAGATGAACATCTAGATATGAGCTCCATTGGGATAAACAAAATGCAAAGAAGTCTACTTTCTAAACCTTTAAAAATTCGTCCAACTCATCCTCCATTTTATAAACTTTTAAAGTGTGGTCCAACCCCACCTAATACATTTTCTAAATATGATCCGACTCCTCCTCGTATTTTTAAAAAAAAAATCTAAATTGTTGGGTCATATTTTTAACAAACAAAAAGGGAAGAGATGGTATAAAGGAACGAGAATAAAACCCTCAAAATTTTTAAGATGTTCTCGTAAAATTAAAAGACCGTTGTTTTTAAAAAGAAAAAATAAAAATAGAGTTTTCTTAAAAAATAAAAATGTAAGTACTTGTCAAGCTAATATAGCTCAAAATTGCAGTAACACAGATGAATCATGGATTTTTGACTGTGGTGCGACCGACACCATGACATATGATTTATGAGATATTATTTCTGAAACTAAACCTAGAATCAACAACATAAAAACTGCTAATGGGGGGGGATGTTCCTGTTAAAGGAGGATGAACTATTGAAATATCTCCAACTTTAAAACTAAAGAATTGCCTCTATGTTCCATCCCTGTCACATAAACTGTTATCCATTAGCCACATTACAAAAGAGTTAAATTGCACCGTCTTGATGCATCCAACCTTTTGTATTCTTCAGGATATCAGGACGGGAATGATCATTGGGCGTGGCACTGAACGATCAGGATTATATTACGTGGATGAAGTAACTCAACGGGGACATGTGATGCTTGCTCATGGGTCTACAGATAGAGAAGCATGGCTTTGGCATAGGAGATTAGGGCACCCGTCTAGTAGTTATTTACATATTTTATTTCCAAAACTTTTTCCTTCAAATAAAACTCTACATTGTGAGACATGTGTCTTAGCTAAGAGTCACAGACATACGTATCATTTAAATAATACTAGAGTTGAGACTCCTTTTTCTTTAATACATTCTGATGTGTGGGGTCCCGCAGAGGTTAATGGGGGACAAAACTTTCGTTTCTTTGTCTTATTTATTGATGATTGTACTCGTATGACATGGATCTATTTTTTGAAACATAAATCTGAAGTCTTTGACAAATTTACTGTCTTTTACACTATGATACAAACTCAATTTAAAACTAATATTCAAATTCTTAGATCCGACAATGGCGGAGAATATGTCAATGAGTCTATGAAACAATTCTGCCAAAACAAAGGTATAATTCATCAGAAAACATGCCCCTATACTCCTGAACAAAATGGCACTGTTGAACGAAAAAATCGTATTCTTTTGGAAATCACACGAGCCTTCTTAATTGAGTCTCAAGTTCCCACATCTTTTTGGCCGGAAGCTGCTGCGACTGCCACATATCTAATTAACCGTCTTCCTACCAAAGCTCTTAACCTTAAAACCCCCGTTCAAGTTCTGTCTGATTTTACCAAAATTCCTCCACCTCTCACATTACAACCACGAGTCTTTGGATGTACTGTCTACCCTCATATCCCTAAACATGATCGAGGCAAACTAGGTCCATGCGCAGAAAAATGCATCTTTGTAGGCTATGGAATCGATCAAAAGGGATATAGGTGTTACAGCCCAACACGTCGTCGTGTGTATACTACTCTTGACTGTAATTTTCTTGAGACCGAATTTTTTTATACCTTCCAATACAGTGGTCAGGGGGAGAAGAAGCACATTGACCCACTGGATTGGCTAACATGGGCGGCTCCCTCATCAATGAGCAAAGAGACTCACGGTACCCAACGAGACTCATCCACTTTCCCACATCCTGTTAGTGCTGCTGACCAAGAATCTCCCTGTCCTACACTTGCACCTCAAAATGATGGTGAACCTCAAAATGATAACGAGGAACCAAAAAGTTCTCCTACTATGACTAATAATGAATTTCCAAATGATACATCTAATAGTGGAATAGCAAGTGAACAGGTTGTGAAGGAAGATCGGGAAGAAACAATACATGAAGAACATAATGAAACAACCGAGAAATATCTGCTACCTCCAAGAGCCAATAGAGGAGTTCCCCCAAAAAGATATTCTCCAGAAAAGGAGACAAGATCAACTAGATATCCCATGGCAAATATTGCCAATGGAAATTTGTCTGAAGAAGCTAAAGCCTTCACTGCTACCCTCTTTAGTGAACAAATCCCAAACTCTGTAGAAGAAGCCTTGAAGTCGAAAGAATGGAAAGCTGCTATGGAAACAGAAATGAACGCGCTTATGAAAAATAAGACGTGGGAGGAATGTACCCTTCCCCCAGGAAAGAAACCAGTTGGATGTCGGTGGGTCTTCACTATTAAACACAAACCAGATGGAACAATAGAAAGATATAAAGCTCGATTAGTTGCCAAAGGATACACACAAACGTATGGAATAGACTATTCTGAGACTTTCTCTCCAGTAGCTAAGATCGATACAATCCGTGTTCTTTTATCTATTGCTGCAAATGAAAAATGGCCTCTTCATCAGTTTGATGTTAAGAATGCCTTCCTTCATGGAGAATTGAAAGAAGAAGTATATATGGAGGCACCTCCCGGATTCACAAATAACTTCAAAATCGAGAAGTGTGTCGACTGAAAAAAACTCTCTACGGTCTTAAACAATCACCTCGAGCATGGTTTGGTAGATTTACATTGGCCATGAAGAGATACGGATTCAAACAAAGCAATTCTGATCATACCTTGTTCCTCAAACGAAAAGGTAAACTCATAACTTGTTTAATTTTATATGTTGATGATATGATTATCACAGGAAACGATAAAGAAGAAATGGAGAAGCTAAAAGCAAATCTATTCGAGGAATTCGAGATGAAAGATTTAGGAAGACTAAAGTACTTCCTTGGTATTGAAGTCCTGAGATCAAAGCAGGGGATTTTCATATGTCAAAAGAAGTACATTCTTGATCTCCTTGCTGAAACAGGAATGATCGACTGCAAACCAGCTGATACACCGATGATAACCAATCAAAAACTCTACATAGAAGAAGGAGCAAAATTGGCAAATAAAGGGGAATACCAACGTCTAGTGGGCAAACTCATATATCTCACACACACTCGTCCAGACATTGCATATGCTGTAGGTGTGGTTAGTCAATTTATGCACCAACCCCAAGTTAACCACATGGATGCTGTTCGAAGAATTATCAGATACCTAAAAGGCACGGTTAGCTATGGGATTCTCTTCCAACCAAACAAACATTCAAAGATTCAAGCCTACACAGACGCTGATTGGGCAGGAGATCAACAAGACCGAAGATCTACATCAGGATACTTCACGTTAGTTGGAGGGAACTTGGTGACTTGGAGGAGTAAAAAACAAAAGGTGGTTGCTCTCTCCAGTGCTGAAGCTGAATTCCGAGGGATTGCAAGAGGATTGGCAGAGGTTTTATGGATACGCAAACTTCTAACTGAAATTGGGTTCGTTCAAAAGGAAGCAAGCAAAATCTTGTGCGACAACAAAGCTGCAATACAAATTTCCGAAAGCCCTGTTCAACATGACCGTACAAAACATGTAGAAGTTGACAGGCATTTTATCAAAGAAAAACTCGAAAATGGAATTATAGAACTTCAGTTCATTCGGTCAGAGGATCAACTAGCAAACATACTTACAAAATCTGTCAACGGAAGACTTTATAACAATTGCCTGTACAAGTTAAGTATCGGGAATCCCACTACTCAACTTGAGGGGGAGTGTTGGAAAGTAAATCAAAAGGGATCAGAACATTTTCATCATTTCCCAAATTAAGGAGATCTCAGCAGCTATCAAGGAATCAATCATATAGCCGTTTGACTATTTACCATACTTAAACCCATTGTATTTCTTATATATTCTCCTTTCCTACACATCTTGTAATACATAACAATCAATATTATTCTTTCTCTGATTTACATCAAGAACGGCCAAAGAAAAGAGTTAGAGAAGATAATGATATGTTTGGGTTAGACAGGCTCATAGGAATTTTTGCGAGTGGTTCGGATAACACGGTGACGGAGGTTGCTCATAGTTGTGATACGAGTAAGGATGTTGGAAATAGTCACGATAGCAATGAGCTGGATCCTATTGATAAAGAAGTTTCGGTAACAGTAGTGGACTTTTCTCAAAAACTACAAGAAGTGGTGAGGGAATAAGGTTTTCAAGGGGGGATAAATGAATGTGTTCGGGTATTACTTCTGATGTGGTCGAGCGTTTCTGGGGTAGAGGTTTTGTTCATTATGATACGGTTGATTTTGACTATGTGGGATTCGAGATTGTTTAGTTCAGTGGAGGTGAAGAAGTATTCTAAATATTTATGCTCCTCAAAATACGGTCGCTAAACGGAATTTATGGACGGAAGTGGCACGTATTATAGGGGAGGGGGAGGGGTTTTGAACTGTGGCGGGTGATTTCAACTCGGTCAGAAATGGAGACGAAAGGCGAAACTCTAAACTTAATACCATGGCTACAAATGACTTCGATAACTTCCTGGATCATGTGAATCTGCATGAATTCGCATTAAAAGGGAAGCGTTTCAGTTTTGTGGCAGGTACTAAGTTGAGTCGTATTGATAGGATTTTCGTGAATTGGAATTTTTTGATGGAATGGCCAACCGCCGAGTATATAGCGTTGAACCGTGAGCAATCGGACCATTGTCCTTTGGTTCTAAAGATTGTTTCTAGGAACTTTGGACCAAAACCGTTTTGGTTCTTCAATTCTTGGTTGAGTGCGGATGGTTTTAAGGAGGTGGTTAAAAAAACATTGGAGGATGGGGTATTTGAGGGGCAGCCTGATAATCGGTTGATGAATAAGCTTAGGGAACTAAGAAATGCTATTGGACGTTGGAATGAGCAGAGAGTGTTTAATGAATTGGAGGAAAAAGGGTATTGGATAAAGAGAGGTATGTTTTGGAACAAGCTATGGAGGTGAGAGATCTAACAGAAGCCGAAGCTTGGGTCTTGGGAAGAACTAAGAAGAGGTTGTTTGAGATTGAAATGTGTCATCAGAGGGATCTTCGCCAAAAGTCCCGTGTCAACTGGGCGACATATAGCGACGATAACTCTCGATTTTTTCATGGTTGTATAAATAAGAGACGGGTGGCGAATAATATTATAGGTCTGGGAATCGAACCCGAATATTATTAAAAGAGAGGTTCTTCGTTTCTGTTGAAATAAGTTCAAAAAAGATACAATTTTTCGACCGGTTTTGGTTTGTCATGGGTTGAAGAGGTTGTTGCAGGAAGACGCGGATAGGTTAATCAGTAGTTTTACGGTTAAGGAGGTGAAAGATGCGGTTTTTTAATGCGGTGCTGATAAAGCGCCGGGACCGGATGGTTTCAATTTTCGGTTCATTAAGTTTTTTTGGAGGACTTCGAACATGATTTTGTTGATATCCTGCAACATTTCCATGAATATGGGAATTTCAGTAAGGGGGTGGGATCTTCGTTTATTACTCTTATTCCAAAGAAAGGTGATTCTACGGATCTTGGAGATTTTAGGCCTCTTAATTTGATTGGGATTATAAGTAAGGTGGTTTCAAAGGTGTTGGCGAATAGGCTTAAAACAGTTATCAGTAAGATTGTGTCAGAATCTCAAACGGCTTTTTTGTCTGGTAGGTATATACTCGATGGTCCGTTAATGGTTAATGAGGTTATATCGTGGGCTAGGAAAGGTGGGAAGAAACTGTTTTTGTTCAAGATTGATTTTAACAAGGCGTATGACAATGTGAATTGGGAGTTCTTCATTTCGGTTCTTGTTCAGATGGGTTTTCCCTCTAAATGGTATCAATGGATTAAAGGTGTGTTGGGTTAAGCTAGATCGTCGGTTCTAGTGAATGGGTCTCCCACATTCGACTTTGAGTGTCAGAAAGGCATTCGACAAGGTGACCCGCTATCTCCTTTTTTATTTATTTTGGTTATGGAGGCTTTTTCTTGTTTGGTTAACAGAGCCGGTAATGTCGGGGCGTTTGATGGGGTTCGTGTGGGCAAGGATTGTTTGGTATTGTCACATATGTTATATGCTGATGATGCCATGTTGATGGGGGATTGGTCCGACTTCAATTTTTCAAATATGAGAAGGATTCTTAGGATTTTTTACATTTGTTCCGGTCTTTGGATTAACTTAAGCAAGTCTGTGTTATATGAAGTGGGTATTTCAAAGGAAGAGGTTTAAAGGGTTGCGGATACCATTAGATGTAAGGATGGTGAAGTTCCGTTTTTATACTTGGGTATTAAGGTCGGTGCAAATATGAATCGCATATCAAATTGGGACCCAGTGGTTAATACTTTCAAAAGTAGGTTGTCGAAATGGAAGGCCAACACTTTGTCGATTGGAGGTCGTCTTACCTTGGTTAAATCGGTTTTACATAGCCTTCCAACGTATTATTTTTCGCTCTTTAAGGCGCCGGTTAAAGTGATAGACACGTTGGAAGGTTTAATGCGGAGATTTTTATGGGGTGGTTCGGATGATGTTAAAAAAATGTATTGGGTTTCGTGGGATGCTTTAACAAAACCGATTAAGGAAGGAGGCTTGGGTTTGAGTAGACTTGATATATGCAATAAAGCTTTGTTATTGAAATGGTTTTGGCAATATAAAACTGAAAATCAAGCGTTATGGAGGCGGGTCATAGATGCGATACATGGTTCCAGTCGAGGATGGGGGGTTGTGCCTCTCAATAAAACTTTTACAAGAGTTTGGAAGAATTGCGTTAATTTTTGGAACAAATGTAAGGTGGGAGGTGTTAGCGCTGTCAACATGATCCGTGGGAAGATCGGGAACGGTTTAACTATACGTTTTTGGTTGGATTGTTGGTTAACTCAAGTGCCGCTGAAAGATAATTTTCCACAGCTGTTTGCTCTAGAAAAATATAAGGCTGTCAAGGTTTCCAAGCGGTGTTGCAGGTTGACAGGTGCGAGGATGATCAGGTGGGACTGGTCACCGGAGGGTTGCTCCTGTTAATGGGACTGCTGTTGCCGAGAAGATTAATCTGGAAACATTGTTGCAGAATACTGTAATTGCTGATAAAAATGACGAATGGGAATGGACCGAAGGAAGGTGTAACGAGTTCGCTATTTCGGATGTCAAAGACTGGTTCCGAGGTGCTGTTAGGAATGATCGTTGGATGTTCAAATGGAGTAGGTGGGTTCCTATAAAATGCAATGTATTTATGTGGCGAGTTATTATGGATAGGCTCCCAACCAAAGTCGCGTTGTCGAGAAGACACATTCAAGTGGATAACTTAGTGTGTAATTGGTGCGAGGCTGAGGATGAAAGTATTGAACATTAGTTGACTGGTTTCTTGCTTTTTGCGGGTGTTTGGAGCGCTATTTCGAGGTGGTGTCGTATTCCGGAGATTTACGCTTTTGATATTATGGATTTGGTTCGGCTTCATGAGCAGTGGGACGGTACGGGGAATAAAAACTGGGTGTTTCACGGTATAGTGATTATTGTTTGTTGGCGGCTTTGGAAGGCTCGGAATGAGTTGGTGTTTTCCAAGAAAGTTGTTAAGGTTGCCGATATCGTTGCGGATGTGAAAGCATTGGGTTTTCTGTGGTACAAGTATAGGTTTAGGCGTGGTACGGTGGATTGGGATAGGTGGTGTAATTTCGATGTAATGTAACGTGTTGTTTTTGGTGTTCAGCTAGTCTTTTCCTGCTTTGGGAATAGCTAGGCGTTTTTTGTGTTAAATGAAAGTTGATTTTAAAAAAAAAAAAAATAACCAATTATGTTATGTTTTTTTTTTAATTTTTCAAGTGTCAATTGCTCGGTCATATTAAACCTAATTTTGTGATTCAGCGAGTCAATAGGTAATTTGAAGAAAATTTTGGCACATCATAGCAAACTTGAGGGAATGTTTAACCAAGGGCGAAGCTTAGTAAAGGTCAGGGGTACCCTGCCCTCATCGATTTTTGGCATACTAGTGTTAATTTCTTTAGTTTTATCCAAAACTTTTGTTTTTTAGCCTGACCCCCACCGATTTGAAAAAAAAAAGGGGTCTTGTGGCTTTCGGACCCCACCATTCAAAAGTTCAAGCTTCGCCACTTATATATGGTTTAAATCGTCAATTTATACTATTTTTCTTATAAAATTGCCTAAACATGATAGATAATTGTATAAGTAACACTTTAGTCATTCATGTATTAAGTGGATCAAATTTGTCTTGTATGCATTATAAAACGCTACTTTACAACATAGTTTGTTGTATGTTACAATCGTTATTGTTTTTTGTAGTTGACCCAACCATGTTATATCAACTTTTTTTTTTTGCACCATAACTTTTATAAAAAATCAAACTTAAACATATACAAAGGATATTTACAGGTCTTCAAATTTTCATACTACTCGAGCTCATTATTTCTCCGATTCTCCCATAAGAATGTTATTTTTATCATGGCATTATTTACGCACTGGTTGTTTTTATTAAAAATGTTGGTCATTGAGCTGAACTCAATACTCGATTTGATAAATAAAATACAAAATTACAAACTAATTTTAAATATTATTTTTTTAGGACAGTAAAGGTTTTTTTTTTAAATATCAAACAAAATACAATTCTAAATGCAATGTAATGATTACCGATCGAATAAATAAGCGCCTAATAAAATAATACTTTTAAGTAAAAAAACTGACCAAAAATGGAATGCCTAGAAAACTTCCGATATCAAAACTAAAAAACTGATGGCCCATGCAGGTCTCGAACCTGCGACCTTCGCGTTATTAGCACGACGCTCTAACCAACTGAGCTAATAGGCCAGTTGTTATTTCTGTGATTTTATATTTATATGAACCATACGTCACCAATACCATTCAACATTTGATGAAGAAAGACATGAACAGACATCCATTTAGCTATCAACTGAGCATTCATGTTAAGAATCACATATAGAAAAAAATCAGCATGAAGAACAAACTCGATGCAAACGAAATAAATGACTTGACATCTATATGACAAAATCCATTTTTCTGTAAGGAATATACATATTCGCACATTCTCCTTTAATGTGACACACCGATGGCCTTTCGCTCTTTTCTCCCACATAGTCATTCACTTTGCCATCGTCGTGATTAGGCCTGTAAACGAACCGAACGTTCATGAACTGTTCGGCAGGAAGTTCGTTTATGTTCGTTTATTTAAATAAATGAACGAACACGAACACAATTTTGTGTTCGTTTAATTAAACGAACGAACACGAACATATGTTTTGTTCGTTCATTTATGTTCATTTATGTTCGTTTATGTTTGTTCATTTATGTTCGTTTATGTTCGTTCATTTATGTTCGTTTATGTTCGTTCGTTTATTTTTGTTCATTTATTTTTGTTTAATTAAACTTAACTTAATTTTTTTTCCTTTTGTTAAGTATCTTAATTCATATGTTCTAAAAACTTAACCCTAACCTTAATATTCTAACCATATCACTCATCAGACGCTATCCACACTCCACAACCATACCTTCTTCTACTTACGGCCGACCACCTCCACAACCCCGCCTCCAGCCGTCCACAACCCCGTCTCCAGCCTCAACAACCCCGTCTCTACTCTTCAGCGCCGCCGTCTCCCTCATCCCCGTCTCCACAGACCACAACGACACCGTATTTCTCATCCCCGTCATTTGGTTTTGGTTGCATTGTGATGTATTAAACTTGGTTGAATTGTGATGAATCATTATTAACTTGTTTTTGTTTGTGTTCGTTTATATTGGTCATTTATGTTCGTTTATGTTCATGAACTTTGGTTTAGGTTTTAAATGAACGAACATAAACGAACACGAACACGACAAATTTCTTAATGAACGAACACGAACACGAACACAAAAATGCGCTCGATTATGTGTTCGTGTTCGGTTAAAGTTAAATGAACAAACACGAACACGCCTGTGTTCGTATGTTCGTGTTCGTTCGGTTCGTTTACAGGCCTAGTCGTGATGCTAGTTAGCCGTCGTGTGTATCGGAAGTTTTATTTCATTTAACAAAGGGAAAATTTTAATGTTTTGCCATGTGTGTTTGAAAAACAAATTAAAATTGTGTGTCGTTCAAAGTATGTCACTACACCTAGTTTTTTATACTCGATACCCTATGGTATGAGTAATCAGTACCGGAAAGGTATAGGACACAATTTTATAATCGAGTATAGGATTTTTAATTTACTAAAACCCGTTTCATAAACTAGATTTATATTCCGGAAGCGTTTCGGGTTGAGAAATTTAATATGACATATCAATTTTACATATGAAATAAAGTGATGCACTTTACAGTTACATGCAGGAAAGTTTCGGGCGCCTAACCTAAAACAATTAACAATGTATCTTCAATGTTAACATCTAACCTTAAACAATGTATAACTCTAATATTAAAACCTAACCTAAAATGATGTACAATTCCAATGCTAACACCTGTTGTAAATAGAATTCATATTTACTGGTTTTAACATAATTAATGACTTGCTTATACATGATTAATGAATAACCTGAACACTTTGTGTTTTTTTCCTGTATGAACAAAACCTCACAAAAAATAGTCGTTTTTTCTCCGTTTTTTTATATAGAACTGTTGGTAAAATAATAAAACGCTTGTTAATTTGGTCGTTTTTTTCTCTGTTTTTATATAGCACTATGGTACTCGTTGGAAAGATAATAAAACGCTCGTTAATTTAGTGGGGAGAATGGCTATATGAGTGGCATGTAAGTTAATATATAGATAGATGTGATTTGGTTGCATTCAGACTGTCTTGTAAAAAAAAATTATGAATCAGTTTGGATAAAAAGATTTGATTATCAAACCGTTCAACCGATCCCACTCGTATAAAATTTTAACTTTGGTCCGCTTCTTCTGGCCCAATCCCAAAACAGGCCCAAACATCACTCCCACTACTGGCCCATCAACCGACCAAGCCCAATAATATCTTCCACCACTCCAAATTATGAAATTCATTATCAAGATTTTTAGTGGGTTGTACAATAATAGGTTACCTAAACAGTTTATAGACGGGTTAGTGGTTGCGTGTTTAATTAAACAAGTTGGTCGGGCGATATGTTTACTTAAAAGGGTTAAACATTGTATGCCAAACATGATCCATCTAATTAAATAAGTAACCCAAGTACGTCTCGTTTTTCAAAAACAACTAGATATGACAACTCAAAACCTGATTATTTTCTTACCGTATTTTAAGTCGTGTTAAAAATTGCTACCCCTAGCAACAATTCATGTATTCTTGATGTCCATACATACAAAACTTCCCGTACATTTTACCAACTATTGTATTCCATCACATAATCAATCTATAAATTTTAAAATATTATCACTCTCTTGAAACATCAGTTACATACTTTATTATTAACTGCACTGCCCGCACCACAGTTTTGTGTAAGATATACAGACTTAAATTATAATCTAAATCTAAACAAGTAAAACCTATAAACAAAACAGTTAACTAAAGTAGAGAAACAATCATGCTAACAAATTAATAATAGACCTCAAAAGTATATTTTAATTTACCTTCTTCTGCATTGCCTTGTAGCTTTATTCATCTGCAATAAATGATTAAATTCAAAACAATTTTTTTAGAAGTGAAAGAAATCATACTTTTTCAAGTTGGAAGATGTTTAACTTTATTATGTATTACACTTCTTAGACTATTACTAGTAGAACTTATACTATGTAATTAACATTATTATTTTTGGATTGAGGTTGTTTTAAATGGTTATACTTGGAGCCAAAGCTAACCACCTTTAACCATCTCTATTTTATGTATATAAACAACCCTATGCATAAGAGATCATCACCAAGATCATTTGATCCAGTTTATTTCTATAACATTGATTATATCATTACTTTTTTGAATATCTATTGCTTACACAATCAATCCGATTGTATCCAGGGACGGATGCAGCCTTATACGAGCGGTTTCCAAGAAACCCAGTCGGTTTGGAAAGTTTAGTGTTAACCTATGTAGAAAAATTATAAGGAACCCATAAATAAATGCGGAAAGGAACCTATAACCAAATTAGTGAAGTGATCTAGTGGTTGTTAGCGCGCTTTTAAACCTTCGATTCTCGAGTGATGCATTCTTGTTTTTTTTTTCCATCCTTTTTTCTTTGCATTTAAAACATACATTTGGGTTCCATATAAAAAAAAACAAACCCCACCTTCAAACCTAACGCACAACACTACAAATATCCTTTTCACTCAAGTACTCAACACAGATTCTTCTTATCCTCAACAATGACTCATATCCTTTTCTGTTAGATAGTATCGGGTCATTTGTAATAAACGATTAGTATAAGGGTCAATTGTGACAAGTCTTAGAAGTTTAAAAGTTAGTTATAGTTAGTTGATTGTATAAATAGGGGGGGAATTGTATTGTTGATACTTTAGCTATGAATTGAATAAGAATTTTCCCTTCTGTTTCTCTTCTTACATTTTTGTAGCTAACAAATTGGTATCAGAGCCGAGACCCTCTCGACCTGTAACTGATTAACCGTTTCATCCACCGTCCACCACCATAACTAACCGCCTATAACTACCATCTCCGTCGTATACTCTGATCAATTCAATCACTTCTATTCCTTCATTTCTTTCATTCAGACTCTCTATTCTTTTCTTTCATACTCTGTTTTCAATTTCAGCTTGATTTCAGTCGATTACGATTAAAATTACTCCATTGATTGAACAATTTGTGCTCAATCAATTCTGTGAATAGATCAATTCGTGATATGTTTACTCCGAAGTCATCAATCATTAATCTGTAATTGTTTTGATTCGCCATGACTACAACCAGAAATCAGAATCTTGAACAAAAGATTCAAGAACATGATAACACTTTAAGTCGTTTGGAAGCAGCTGCTGGCCAGAATTTGACTGAGATTGAAGGTTTTAAAATCATTTGCATTAAAGAATGCTGAGAATTTGCAAAAGAATGTCAAAAATATAGAAGCTATCAAGATTCAGATGGAAGCTCAAATGAATGAAATCCTAAAGACTATTCAGAATCAATCTGTGGGTAATAACCGATCATCTTCTAACAAAAATAATCATAATGATAATACTAATAATGTGATTCATAATAATCACACTCACCCAAATAACAATAATGATAATAATAATAATATGATTTTTAACAATCAGTCAAACACTGTTATGAATCATAACTCACACAACAGTCGGTTAACCAAGATTGAGTTTCCAAAATTTGATGGAAACAATGTGGAAGGTTGGCTTTGCAAAGTAGAACACTTCTTTGTAATTGACCAAACCCCTGAGGCATTAAAAGTAAGACATGTAATTGTACATTTGTATGATATTGCACTTCATTGGCATCAATCATTTGTTCAATCAAGGGGTGGTAATATTGATGCAATGGGCTGGCTGAATATAAAAGTGCAATATGTGCAAGATTTGGTCTCTTAATGAACCAAGATGCAATGGGTACTTTAGCTGCCATCAAACAAACTGATACCCTTGATAAACTTAATCAAGAATTTGATTTAGCTTTAACAAGAGTAACAATATGTGATGAGTATGCTGTCAGCCTGTATTTGAGGGCCTTGAAACCTGAAATTGGGTATCAAGTGAGATTACTTAGGCCAAAGAATCTTCCAGAAGCATATCTTCTAGCAAGAATGCAAAATGATGCTTTGGTAGCCTTACAGTCCATTCAACCAAAGACCACAAGGAGCACATATAATACTTATAATAATTATAATAATAATAATAAGCTATTAACAATGGCCAACACCAACAAATTGTCTGTGCTTTCAAGTCCTAAGCCTTTGGCTTCAAAAAAAATGGACATTAACCCATAAAGAAATTGAAGAAAAACGAGCAAAGGGTGAATGTTTTGGCTGTAATGAGAAATATACTCAGGGTCATGTATGCAAAAATAATCAATTGTTTTCTATTGAATTGGTGATTGTAGAAGATAATGATGAGGCCAGTGAAGAGATGGATCTAAGTGAAGTCATGACACAGTCTTTGCAAGAACCTAAGATATCCTTGAATGCAATGATGGGAGTCCCATCTTATTCAACTATGAGAATTAAGGGATCAATTGGTACCAAGACCTTGCATATTCTGTCAAATTCAGGCTCAACTCATAACTTCTTAAGTGAAGCCCTGGCTATGAAGATGAAATGTCCTTTGGAAGTAATTCCTGAAGTCCAAGTCACTGTGCCTGATGGTAAAAAGATTTGTTGTAATATGATGTGCAGAAACTTCCAATGGATGATGCAGGGAAGTTGGTTTAAAGCAGATGTCATTTTGGTTCCCTTGACCAATTATGACATGGTTTTAGGTGTCCAGTGGTTGCAGACACTTGATGACATTATTTGGAATTTTAAGAAGTTAACCATGAATTTTCTATTGATAATCAGGTGATAGAGTTGAAAGGGATTGATTCAGAATCCTTAAAAGTTTGTTCTGCTGAAAAGATGGAGACCCTATTACAGTCATAAGAGGTGATTAACACTGCTCAGATATTCAGTTTACAGGCTCTTGATAAGCCTGAATTTCAACATGAGGCTAAGGTAAATTCTGAAAACACTAGTCTAGTACTCTTACAATTACTTGATAAGTATGAAGATGTGTTTGCTGTCCTTAGTGGTTTACCTCCTAAAAGAGGCTGTGACCATAGAATTTTCTTGAAAGATGAGTCTATCACAATTAATCAAAGGGCATATAGGTATCCTATAGGCCAAAAAGATGTTATTGAAAAGTTAACTCAAGAGCTGTTGGATTCTGGGGTTGTTAGGAATAGCAAAAGTGCTTTTGCCTCCCCTGTTGTGTTGATAAAGAAAAAAGATGGATCATGGAGGTTTTGTGTAGACTATAGGCAACTGAATGAAGCTACAATCAAAACTAGGTTCCCTATTCCCTTAATTGAAGAATTGTTAGATGAATTAGGGGGTGCTTCTGTGTTTTCGAAGTTGGATTTAAGAGCTGGCTACCATCAAATTAGAATGGATGAGAGAGATGTACACAAAACTGCCTTTAGAACTCATCAAGGATTATTTGAGTTCATGGTGATGCCATTTGGCCTGACCAATGCCCCAGCCACATTTCAGGCTCTTATGAATAATACCTTCAAAAGTCTTATGAGGAAAACTACACTATTTTTCTTTGATGATATTTTGGTTTATAGTCCAAATATAGATCAACATATCAAAGACTTGGAACAGGTTTTGTTATTGTTAAGAGAACACTCTTTGTTTGCAAAGAAATCTAAGTGTTCATTTGGATGGGCAAATGTGGAATACTTAGGTCATATAATTTCTGGGAAGGGGGTAGAAACAGATCCTGCAAAAATAGAATCAGTTCAGCAATGGCCTATTCCTCTGAATCAAAAGCAGTTAAGGGGTTTTCTAGGCTTAGCAGGGTATTACAGGAGGTTCATTAAAGGATTTGGTACTATGGCCAGAATTTTAACTGAGCTCCTTAAAAAAGAAGCTTTTCAGTGGCATAGTGAAGCTCAAGAAGCCTTTGACCAGTTGAAAAAGGCCTTGACTTCTGCTCCAGTCTTGGCATTACCAGACTTTTCTCAAGACTTTGTAATTGAAACTGATGCTTCATCTAAGGGTATGGGGGCAGTCTTAATGCAGCAGGGTCATCCCTTGGCTTATATTAGCAAGGCTTTATCTGTGAGACAACAGAACCTATCAGTATATGAGAAGGAACTTCTTGCAATCTTGATGGCTGTTAAACAATGGCACCATTATCTGATTGTCAAAAAGTTCATTATCAAAACTTATCATAGAAGCTTGAAGTATTTGTTACGTCAGAAGATTACTACCCCACTACAACAAACGTAGTTGGCTAAGTTGATGGGCTATACATATGAAATCATGTATAAGCAAGGGAGTGAGAATCTGGTAGCTGATGGGTTGTCCAGAGTTCATGGCATGGCTTTGTTTGAAATGAGTATGAGTACCTTATGTCCTGTTTTGCTGAACAGAATTAAGGACTCATGGAAGAATGATGCTCAGATACAAACAGTTATTGGGAATGTGCAGCAAGGTAATACTATTCCTAATGTTACTTGGGATGGTCATTTGCTGAAAAGGAAAAATAAACTTTGGGTAGGTGATGATCCTGTCCTTAAGAAAGATATTTTGACCCTATTTCATAGTTCTCCAACTGGAGGGCATTCTGGGTATTTACCAACTCTGAAGAGACTGAGCAGTTTATGTTATTGGAAGAGGTGTTCTAAGGATGTGTTCAATTTTGTCAGAGAATGTTCTGAATGTCAACAAGCTAAGTATGAGCCTGTTGCTAATCCTGGTCTCTTACAACCCCTTCCTATTCCATCACATATGTTCACAGATATTTCAATGGATTTCATTTCTGGTTTACCAAAATCTCAAGGGAAAGATGTTATTTTGGTAGTTGTGGACAGGCTAACTAAGTTTGCTCACTTCTTACCTTTAACTCACCCCTATAGTGCCTCTCAAGTAGCTCAAGTTTTTCTGGATAATGTGTTCAAACTGCATGGCTGTCCTGTATATTGTGTCTGATAGAGATTCTATATTCCTTAGTCAATTCTAGAAGGAATTTATGAGATTGCAAGGGTGAATCTATCTTATTCTACAGCCTACCATCCTCAAAGTGATGGTCAAACAGAAGTTCTTAACAGGTTCTTGGAGTCTTACTTAAGATGTATGTGCATGCATAGTCCTGCTCAATGGTTCAAGTGGTTGAGTTTAGCTGAGTATTGGTATAACACATCTTATCACTCTTCTATAAAGACAACTCCTTTTGAAGCTTTGTATGGGTTCCCTGCCCCTTTACACATCCCTTACATACCTAATGACACTTCTGTGGCATCAGTGGAAGAATTGCATAGGGATAGAGAGGCCATGATTGTTAAACTGAAAGACTCCTTAGCACAAGCCAGAAACAGCATGAAACACTGTGCTGATAAAAAGAGGAGTGACAGATCTTTTGCAGTTGGTGATTGGGTCTACTTGAAGCTTAGACCCTTTGTTCAAACTACATTGAGGGTTCAGAAACACTGCAAGATTGGTCCTAAGTTTTTTGGACCATTTTTTATCATAGCCAAGGTGGGATCTGTAGCTTATAAGTTGGACCTGCCTGAAGATGCTCAAATCCATAATGTTTTCCATGTATCATTGCTGAAAAGAGCTAGAGGAAATCATGTTCCTCTATTGTCATTTCCAGTGGGTCCAAGGTTCACTTTGCAGCCTAGAGCTGTGATTGATAAAAGAGTAATTAGGAGAAACAATAGTTTGGTTCAACAAGTGTTAGTCCACTGGAAGGCTCTGCCATTAACAGAGGCAACGTGGGAGTTTATTGTTGATTTCCATCTCCGTTTTCCAGACTTCCATTCTTGAGGACAAGAATGATTTTTGGGAGGGAAGATATGTTAGATAGTATCGGGTCATTTGTAATAAACTGATTAGTATAAGGGTCAATTGTGACAAGTCTTAGAAGTTTAAAAGTTAGTTATAGTTAGTTGATTGTATAAATATGAGGGAATTGTATTGTTGATACTTTAGCTATGAATTGAATAAGAATTTTCCCTTCTGTTTCTCTTCTTACATTTTTGTAGCTAACATTTTCTTATTTACAATTCTTTTACAATAATCTCTTATTTATTTTTATTTTTCAATACTTCTTTTTATAAATTTTCGATCTACAATTGGATCTTGTTTTGTATATATGTTTTTCTTAATGGTGAATCGAATGTGGGTTTTGTTTTTAATCATGGGTTTTGTTTATCTGTTGAATCTTTATTTCTTTTATTGTATGGGGTTTTAGTTTAAATTGGATTTGGTTCTTTTGTGTTATGGATCTGTTGATTAATGTTGATAGATTTGTGAATTGGAGTTTTTTTTTTATTTTTTGTAAGTAGTTGTTGAATTTTTATTATTTACTTGGACAAGCTGTATTATTGCAGGGAAGAAGAATTAAGAACAATTTTAATTATGTATTTAAGAATTAGGATCACCGATTTGCGGTTGCTAGAATTTTTTTTGAATTTTATTGATAGTTAGGAAGAGTAGGGCGAACCATATACATCACGGATGAATACAAGATGCGAATCCCTAAAACAATCTGAACCATCAAACCGACCTGAACCTATGTACTGACCCGAATTTTTTTATGTTCAATCATATGAAATTAGAGCATCTAAAAAAGGAACCCAGTGAAAAAAATCATTGATCCGCCACTGATTGTATCCTTGTTTCATACACACATATATACATGAGATAGAGAGCCTTTTAATCGTCACCCTTTGTCCAACATATCAATTCCGATTTGTTCCTCTTCCTTCTATACTATCCTTGTGAACCCGCATTAACTCCCCCACATAAAGTTTCGGGGCCCTATGGTTTCGAGGGCCTAAAGTCTAGCTTTACCCATAAATGCTATCGGGACAGCCTGAACACACACACATGTATGTGTATTTGTACATGTATATGTATATGTATATGTAGGGTTGGGTTAATTTTAGAAAGGGGTCTTAGTACGAGAAGAAACCTAAATCTTTTTTTTTAATTAGTAATAGTTCATATATTTTTGAAGTTTGTACTTTTTATCTATCATTGTTTATGTTATATATATATATAAAAACCCATTAAATTAAATCACATGTCTTTTTAAGTTCAAATTTTTTCCTACACATATGTTATTTTATGCGTAGATAACGTTTATACAAAAAATTTGCACATGTATCAGTTGTATAAATTAATGAATGTTGCTTCATATATTTGTTTTATTTTCAATATATTTGAACAAACAATATACTTCAACAATTTTCTTAGGTATATGTATATGCTGTTATGTGAGGCCAAACAATATATACTATCCATCCAACCTAACATCTTTTCCCTATCCATGAACCAAATGCCCTTGGTGTCCACCCATTCTCATGGAGAATGAATTGAGAATGAGTGGTATTCTCGTGTTATAAGTTGTCTTTTTGACATTACCACACTATAACATAAAACTATTGTACCTGATAGGCAGGATGAGAACAAAACTATTTTTGCATACTTTGGGTGGTTTGGAGGGTTTTGGGTTCAAAGCATGTTGAGAATCACGATAATCACACAATACATATACATTTTGATAAACTTCTATAAGTTATATATACATCTATAATCTATAAATCTATAATCTATAATCTATAAATATATATAAAAGAATTAATGTTTGCTCACGTGGTATTCAATGGTGGCCTCAACCCTCTCTTGAATGTGTCACGTGGCATAATGAGGTGAAGATTTTTTTTAAAAATTTTTCGTTTTTATTATAATAAAAAATTAAAACTCTACTTCTTTATTGTAATCTCTTCCATCATTCTCTCTCTTCCATAACCCCTCTCTATTATTCTTCTTCTTTATCCTCCTCTCTCTCCGATCTGTCTTCCATCTTTTTTACATAGCCCCTCTTTATTATTCTTCTTCTTTATTCTCCTTTGTGTTGCGAGCGCTGTCTTAATATCATCATCTTCAAGCGCCGTCATTTTCAATCGGCGTCATCTTCAGATTTGAGAGATTGTAAGTATGTTTTGTTGGAGTTTTAATCAGGTTATATAAGACATATTTATCGAATTAGCCGAAGGAGAAAGAACTGCAAAGCAACCAACATTCTTCAATCATCGATCGATCAATACAATGGCCAGCATTTATAAAATCCAAGCTTTTTTCATATGTATAACCATTATATGCTCTGTTCAAGTTCTTTCTAAGTCATCTCGCCTCCCAATCTCTGTAAGTTTTTTTAAAAGATTTTTGTTATTGATTTAATAAGCAAATTCTTCTTTATTCTCATCTGGGTATGTTTAATTCCTGATTATAAATACTCATGGATGTATTCAGGAAACTGAAGTACGAGAAAAGAAGCAAAATTGTTACTCAGAAGGTGAACTGTATGCTCTATTTTCTCTTATTTAGTTCCCCCAAATTATGAACCATTGAAAGATTGTGCTCGGGTGATCCCTGTAATGTTTTTTTTGCCATTGTTTGCCATAGTATTTTAGGGTTTATGATTAATCTTTAGTCGGAGGTTCACCGAGTAATTTTCAACTAATGAGCTAATTAATCAATAGGCAGCCAACAGTGGTCAAATTCAGGTATATGATATGTAATTATTAGCTTATATTTGGTGATAGTGTAATTGATAAGGATGGATGATTTTAGGAAGTGATGGCATGAATTAGGTGTCATTTAAGCAAATTTAGACATAAATAATGTCACACCCCGACCCGGGAGGGCCTGGACGAAATCACAGATTGATATAACATTCAAGTAATGCAAGCAACAGCGGAAGCAGTATAAAAATAAGTATCTTTTATTTATATAATTTGTTTACATAATACATTCGTATATCGAATCATCTATCATACAAGTTCGGGTGGTTTCTATGGTTTCTTGTTTGTCCGTCTGGTTCGTCCGTCGGTGTGACTCCGAGTCTTACTATATATTCCTTGTATCTCCAGAGCAGGTACCTGAACACATGCTTAAAATAGTTTGGGTCAACAATAATGTTGGTGAGTTCGTGTGTTTGGTTAACTAGGCGCCCGAAGTTTAGTTTATCAAATGGTTTTAGTAATCAAATAAGTTTACTGGTTTTTGTTATGGTGTTACCGTAATATAAGCTGGCCACTCAATCCTGCATCTAGTGTCATGCCTAACCATGCCTAGATGTAACAGTAGAAACTATACCCGTTATTGTTATAGGTTCTAACCTATGCTCTGCAACATAGGTTCCCAAGGCAAAATATATGCCGCAACGACCCGTCGGTCTCAGTGGGGGTTTCCGTGTAAGGCCGGACCACTGTGCGTGAGGGATTCCCCAAGTAGTACTACCCATATATTAAGTCGGCTCTATCCTAGAGTTAATGAGTGCCTGGTATGGTAATCATGCAGATGGTAAACACGCTTATAAACTAACACCATAAGTTATCAAATAAATGGAAGCATGCGTCACCCCAAAGCAGTTAAAAGTAAAAGAGGGGAGTTCACGAAACTCACCTGGTAGCATAGCACAAATATAAAACAGGGTGCTAGGTATCGCTTCCTGGTATTCTCCTGGTCGGGCCCTATGTTGACACACATTATTAGTCTTTGGTTTTACTTGTAATGGTTACGCGTGGGGATGAGCTCGAGCATACGGTTTCTATTTATTAGAGTTCTATGTTATGATGTTTCAATAGTTTTTCTGAACTTATGTTGGTTACTACCACTTCCATATCCCAACTCTTAGATGCTTAAGTGTCGAGTCCAAGTCTTTGTCCTATCAACCGGAGGTTGCAAACTAGTATTGGTTTAATGTATAAGTTGATATAATATATGTTGTTACTTATAGTATTGTCCATATCATAATTGTCAAGTCCATAACCCCGGTCTCAGTTGTTCAATATTGATATTATTGTCCACTTCAATTTATGTATTTATATAATGTATTTAGTGCACGTTTTCTAATTAAATCCATGTCTTAAGGCTTAAATTTCCATACATCCAAGTTGTTAAAATAAATATCCGCTCCAATACATATATGTTTTACTTAGTTCATGTGCTGTTTCTACTAAATCCGAGTCTTGATTGCTAAGTCCCAGGTTCACATGTCTTATCCAATTAATGTTCCAAGGTTTTAAGTATCCAGTCCAAGGTATTATACTCATTCTAGCACATGGTTCAGTCCTGGTTCATATATATGTATGTATACTTTGATGCGGTTAATACATGCTCGTCAAGTACGTCCCACACGCGTCGCATATATGGAATATATTATAGCTAATATAATTCTCGAGTTAGCGGTTCGATTGTACCTCACATTCGTCTCGGTTCGTGTTGACCAGAATTGACTTTGGTTGAATGTTTCATTGACTTTTGTTGACTACTGTTGACCGGAGGTGAACTCGACATCTTAACCCATTTCCTGACTCAACATGTTAACTTGACAACACCCGATTACCCTTGTTAACCCACCAACTGCTTTCTATCCTAGACTTCCGTAACCATTAGTTCCACTGTTCACCTCGGCTTCTGTCCACCGAGTATAACCACCACTGTTTAACCAATCATCCCTCATCACCATAGGTTCTGGTTACCAAACGATCACCGGTTAACCTCCACTGATCCTTATTATCAACCAGATGCATCGGCTCAACATCATCATCATAATCATATCAACTGTAGTCGGAAAGAGGAGTTAATTAGGGGTTCTACCTTTATGTTAAGCTTAGATCTGGATCGATTGGAACCCATCTCTCGGACCACTGCTGTCCTCATTCTCACCGCCGTCGCCTTCCATCGTCTTCGCCCGAATCAGCAGCTCCACCGTCGTACGCCACCCCTTACCTGAACTCATAACGCCGGCCGATCAAAGACCCGGGCCGGAACTCCTCTTCTCTGATCGCTGCTCCTCTCCTCTATTCCGATTTCTCTCTCTCACTTGCCTCTCTTCCGATCGATGTCCTCTCTCTCTCTCTAGAACTTTTTATCAGTGTTTGTAAGCTGTGTTTGTTATGAGATATGAGCGAGAGACAGTGTGAGTGTGGGTTGTTTAAAAGAGGTAAGTGTTGTGTATGAGATAAGAGATAGGTATGAACAAGAATGTATGTGTTCCGGGAAATGGGTTTTTAGAAATAAAGGTGTCACAAAAGGGTGAGGGTGTGTCAAGGGGATGGGACAACATGTGTTCTCCCATTTGACTCATCAATAAGTGATGGGGTGGGATCGTTAACGGGTATTGATACGGGTTCGTATTGCGTATTCTATAATAATATTTTATATACAACGGTTCGGTTTCTAGTTCCGTACATAACCATCTCACTCATTATTGGTTTTGGTTTACTTTTGTTACACGCTAATAATAATATGTGAGAAAAATTTTTGGGGTCTGAACCGGGTTGTTACATTCTTCCCCCCTTAAAAGAATTTCGTCCGCGAAATTATGGATGTGGTTATATTTCTTAGCTCGGTCATTGACCTCACAACTGGTTAAGGTTATCCGACTTTTGAACGTCACTCATGGGTGCAAACTTATAGTTGCATCGCTAGGTAAACAGGTCATACTGATAATCGAGGAAATAGATTCAAGACCTACCACAAGATCACAAGTAACTATGTATACGAGGGTTTTGTGCTAATCATACTATGTCCTTCAAATAAGTTTGTGGCTCATAAGAACGACGGGGAGACATTAGACCTAAACTAGTAAGGTTGGGCAAAATTACCATTTCGCCCTATGTTCACACACTGTTCCTCGAGATGTTAGTAATTAGTATATATAGATAATAACTCCATTTACAAGGTGAGGGTATGGATATTGAATTATTGAATATGGTGTTCAAATACGCGTAGGTTTACCAAATCGGTGGCTTAATAGTCGTTAAAACAGGTAAGCAGATAGCTATGACATGGAAACCATGGAAACAGGAATTGTAAATTCTTCGAGCTTTTGGTCATTCGATTGGTTTTGAGAATTATCCTGTTTTATTTCCTTATCAATCAGTGGAACCAAATACGCTATAGATAGATGAAAGGCGTACGGATTGACGAGTAAGGAAAATCTATCTTTACACTTGCCATGTCGCTCGTCACTTGGGCTATCGTAAAGAGATACTATCTATATTGAGTGTTTTCCTTGCCGTTTACACTATTAGACAACAATGGTCTTGGTGTTCTTACTTTCCAACGAGTGGGTTTAACGGGATTAGAATTTTCGGGGGACCTCAGCGTCCGTTAACCGAACGGTATCTTTTGGTTTTGGCCAGCGAGTTTCCTGAAAAAAATGGGGAGATCAAATTGTTCCTTTGTTTTCGCATTAGGCGCATCGCCTCTTGTAAAGACAACGATATTCAATCAGAATCATTGGTTTCGTCAAAGCTGACAAGAAAGGATATCTGGTTTGACACAAATCACTTGAAACTAGGAAACAGACTATGGTTTATTCTAGGTTGGACCTCCAGTCTCATCCTTGACCTACCATCGGTGTTTATATATAGGGTGTACCGCAGCTAACCCACCACACCTTTGATACTTCAGAAATGAACTGGAATCTTTCCCAGAACCCCCATGGAATTAATTCCACACCACCATAACGTACCTGTAGATTCACCTTTACGTTCCGGATCGTAATCGGCAATTTACCTTACCTTAGGGTGTTATGTCTCTTTATGAACTGATTTAGATAACAGGAAAAGTTGAAAGTACAAGGACCAAAGTTATAAATGGTACAAGAAACGGGCAGGCGTTTTGCTTTGGTTGAGATTAAGGGTTTCATCACAACGGAAATAGCTCACTAACGAGGAGGAATGTTTTCTTTAGGTCGTTCCTTGTTTATAATTTAGAGGTTCAAGGGTTTCTAAGTCATAACGGTCAGGTTAACCGTGGAATTTATACTAATATTTCTTATCTTTCACAAGTGCCTAGTCAGGATTCTTTAAAAAAATCGCGTGTTACCTTTTGTATGGATGATTATATATATGTTTTACACAAGTCATGGTTGGGGGATGTTTCGTGCATCAAGAGTCGTTTGAGTTGTCGAGGTTGGATAATCATGGGGTTAGGTACATCCTTGTCCAAGGTTTAGAGGGAACTCAACATTTTGGTTGGTAATCCAAAAATCTTAACGCAAGTTTGGAATGATTACTGAATAATCGAAGGTTTTCTTGGTGTTTACGTATGGTTCTAGGAAGTTGTACAATCCGAACAGAACTTAAATATCCATAGAGCAATAAACAAGCACGGGAATTCTTATACTTAAGTGTTATCAGAAAGGTTTAGATCATGGTTTCCAAGAGTTCTTAGTGATAAAGCGGGGTATTCATTGGGTTTCTAAACGAATTTGAATGGTTCGACTCAGAGATTTTGCCAAAATATCGAAGGAAGTCCCAATAATTCATGAGAAATAGTCAAAAGAACTGTGATAAACGGGGCCCAGTCATGAATATTCGAGACGTTACTTCAAGATTTTACCTTACCCAAAAGATTTCACACGAAGTTTTGGGCATTTCAACAAGAATTTCGAGCTTCAAGGAGTGCAAAAGTAAGATTCCATATCTACAAATGTGTTTTCGAGCGTTTGTTCGGTGTTCTAGAGTAGGCGTTTCGGATTTATTTTCAATAAAAATGAGGAATTCTCATATATAACTGGTCCAAAAGGTGTTCTAGGAAAATGAGAGGAATTGTTCATATAATAACATACCAACTGTAGTCAATGAATGCACGGGCTTTCGAAAAACTTTAAAATAGATTTTAGGATTGTGTCGGATAACTAGGATCTTTTGTTAACAAAATTCTACATATTCAGGGGAGATGTGGCAAATCCATTTGCGAGTTCAGAAATTTCAGCACACAATCAATATGTGGAAGGCATGGTTAAGGGTGGAATGACAATGAAGACAAAAATTTAAACAAAGTTTGAAACTAGGGTGGAATATCGAGGAAACTTTATAACAAAATGAGGAAATCGCCAATTTTCAATAGGTTTAAGTGGACTTATTCAAGAAATTGTAAGTTGGACCAAAGAGATTTCAAGTTTCGACAAGGTGTGATCAAGGGAAATGTTATAATTGAAGCCTACAGCTCGTATAAAAAGGTATCGGCTCAGGATTTTACTAACTCCAAGAGGTTAGATGCAAAAACCTCCAATGATTCGAATCAGCTATTTCGAGTATTAAGGAACAAATAGCTATTGTTTTAGAATTATATTCGTGTCATCGGGGTATATTTGGAATACTCTAGCATGTGATTGGTATTTCATTTCATCGTAAATGTAGAAGTCTCAAAAACGGCTTGAATAAAGAGTGTCCTTAGGAAACGAAAGAGTATTGTTTGATGCGTTTGAAGCTACCATTCACCGAATGAGAGTGTTTGGTCATGAGCTTAAAGGAAGCAAAGGATAATAAGTTCCAGTATTTGTTAGTGGCAATCAACGTGTCTCATACAAGTTTCATGTTAGTGGTATTAATTCAACTTTTCGCGGTTATGACTTTTAATAAGATATCCCCGATATGCCTTTGTGCCTGCGGATATAGCATTATGTTCATGACCATAATCCCTTGTCCGCCTCACTTAAGCATCCAAGTACTTTCTCGTTAAAATCATAACATTTAATCTTGTATTTTTGTTTGTTGTTCCGCAAGGTTATTCATGTGTTTTTGGTATGGTTTCATGATAAAGTTTTATCCTCATGTGTTCAGTACCATAGTCAACTCGTTCGGTATCTTCTGGTTACCACTCCAGTTTATCCATCAGGTTTCGATTCTCCATACCGAAATGATCTATGTGGTTGCAAGGGTAAGGATCCTAAGCTTCACGGTTGACGCTTAACGGGTTCTTAATGGAGTCCTATTTTGCTTCAACTGTTTGCTCTGGTACCAATCTGTCACACCCCGACCCGGGAGGGCCTGGACGAAATCACAGATTGATATAACATTCAAGTAATGCAAGCAACAGCGGAAGCAGTATAAAAATAAGTATCTTTTATTTATATAATTGGTTTACATAATACATTCGTATATCGAATCATCTATCATACAAGTTCGGGTGGTTTCTATGGTTTCTTGTTTGTCCGTCTGGTTCGTCCGTCGGTGTGACTCCGAGTCTTACTATATATTCCTTGTATCTCCAGAGCAGGTACCTGAACACATGCTTAAAATAGTTTGGGTCAACAATAATGTTGGTGAGTTCGTGTGTTTGGTTAACTAGGCGCCCGAAGTTTAGTTTATCAAATGGTTTTAGTAATCAAATAAGTTTACTGGTTTTTGTTATGGTGTTACCGTAATATAAGCTGGCCACTCAATCCTGCATCTAGTGTCATGCCTAACCATGCCTAGATGTAACAGTAGAAACTATACCCGTTATTGTTATAGGTTCTAACCTATGCTCTGCAACATAGGTTCCCAAGGCAAAATATATGCCGCAACGACCCGTCGGTCTCAGTGGGGGTTTTCGTGTAAGGCCGGACCACTGTGCGTGAGGGATTCCCCAAGTAGTACTACCCATATATTAAGTCGGCTCTATCCTAGAGTTAATGAGTGCCTGGTATGGTAATCATGCAGATGGTAAACACGCTTATAAACTAACACCATAAGTTATCAAATAAATGGAAGCATGCGTCACCCCAAAGCAGTTAAAAGTAAAAGAGGGGAGTTCACGAAACTCACCTGGTAGCATAGCACAAATATAAAACAGGGTGCTTGGTATCGCTTCCTGGTATTCTCCTGGTCGGGCCCTATGTTGACACACATTATTAGTCTTTGGTTTTACTTGTAATGGTTACGCGTGGGACGAGCTCGAGCATACGGTTTCTATTTATTAGAGTTCTATGTTATGATGTTTCAATAGTTTTTCTGAACTTATGTTGGTTACTACCACTTCCATATCCCAACTCTTAGATGCTTAAGTGTCGAGTCCAAGTCTTTGTCCTATCAACCGGAGGTTGCAAACTAGTATTGGTTTAATGTATAAGTTGATATAATATATGTTGTTACTTATAGTATTGTCCATATCATAATTGTCAAGTCCATAACCCCGGTCTCAGTTGTTCAATATTGATATTATTGTCCACTTCAATTTATGTATTTATATAATGTATTTAGTGCACGTTTTCTAATTAAATCCATGTCTTAAGGCTTAAATTTCCATACATCCAAGTTGTTAAAATAAATATCCGCTCCAATACATATATGTTTTACTTAGTTTATATGCTGTTTCTACTAAATCCGAGTCTTGATTGCTAAGTCCCAGGTTCACATGTCTTATCCAATTAATGTTCCAAGGTTTTAAGTATCCAGTCCAAGGTATTATACTCATTCTAGCACATGGTTCAGTCCTGGTTCATATATATGTATGTATACTTTGATGCGGTTAATACATGCTCGTCAAGTACGTCCCACACGCGTCGCATATATGGAATATATTATAGCTATTATATTTCTCGAGTTAGCGGTTCGATTGTACCTCACATTCGTCTCGGTTCGTGTTGACCAGAATTGACTTTGGTTGAATGTTTCATTGACTTTTGTTGACTACTGTTGACCGGAGGTGAACTCGACATCTTAACCCATTTCCTGACTCAACATGTTAACTTGACAACACCCGATTACCCTTGTTAACCCACCAACTGCTTTCTATCCTAGACTTCCGTAACCATTAGTTCCACTGTTCACCTCGGCTTCTGTCCACCGAGTATAACCACCACTGTTTAACCAATCATCCCTCATCACCATAGGTTCTGGTTACCAAACGATCACCGGTTAACCTCCACTGATCCTTATTATCAACCAGATGCATCGGCTCAACATCATCATCATAATCATATCAACTATAGTCGGAAAGAGGAGTTAATTAGGGGTTCTACCTTTATGTTAAGCTTAGATCTGGATCGATTGGAACCCATCTCTCGGACCACTGCTGTCCTCATTCTCACCGCCGTCGCCTTCGCCCGAATCAGCAGCTCCACCGTCGTACGCCACCCCTTACCTGAACTCATAACGCCGGCCGATCAAAGACCCGGGCCGGAACTCCTCTTCTCTGATCGCTGCTCCTCTCCTCTGTTCCGATTTCTCTCTCTCACTTGCCTCTCTTCCGATCGATGTCCTCTCTCTCTCTCTAGAACTTTTTATCAGTGTTTGTAAGCTGTGTTTGTTATGAGATATGAGCGAGAGACAGTGTGAGTGTGGGTTGTTTAAAAGAGGTAAGTGTTGTGTATGAGATAAGAGATAGGTATGAACAAGAATGTATGTGTTCCGGGAAATGGGTTTCTAGAAATAAAGGTGTCACAAAAGGGTGAGGGTGTGTCAAGGGGATGGGACAACATGTGTTCTCCCATTTGACTCATCAATAAGTGATGGGGTGGGTTCGTTAACGGGTATTGATACGGGTTCGTATTGCGTATTCTATAATAATATTTTATATACAACGGTTCGGTTTCTAGTTCCGTACATAACCATCTCACTCATTATTGGTTTTGGTTTACTTTTGTTACACGCTAATAATAATATGTGAGAAAAATTTTTGGGGTCTGAACCGGGTTGTTACAAATAAGCTCTATAATGGAATTGGAATCTCGCAGGAATTTTAATTTAATTTAGAATTTAGGTGTGTTCGTCTCATAGAATGGAATGGAATGGAATCTCGATGGAATTAGAACGTAGATTATTGTTGTCAGATATATGATATGGAATTATTAGTTTGTCTATGGTTTTATTAGTTTGGGACTACTTTGTTTAAGTCACAACGAGTAGAAAATGATAGAAGAAAGAGAAGTGGTAGTCCATAAGTTTAGTTTTGATTTTTTTGATAAAAGAGATACAGAAGGTCTGATTAGTAGCGTATTAGGCAATTAGGCATTATGGTAACAGTCGAAATGGTTTATATTTCTTTGTTCAGATTTTAGATAATTGATGTTATAGTTGTTATGACATTTCTGATTTGAGTTTTGTTTTAGATTTAAGTTTATGTCCTTACTTTAGTTTATGTAGTAGTATGCTATTGTAATTATTAGTGGTTAATATAGGAATCAAATCCACATGGGACCAATATAATTGAGATGGTACCATCTTAGGCGGTTAGGGGATATGGTAACAGTCGAAATGGTTTATATTTCTTTGTTCTGGTTGTAGATAATTGATGTTATAGTTGTGATGACAATTCGTGATTTGAGTTTTCTTCTTTTATCATTTTTTATTAAGTCATATTTAATTTTTCAACCCCGAGACCTTCCCGGGGTAATTAGCTAGTATATATAAAATAGAGAGCTTAAAATATGGAAATTTAATTACATGCATTTTAGTAATCTATTTATTAAATAGTACACGTTTTAGTATTGTTTTCGTAGTTCTAAGGTCGAGTGTAGTGGAGCGTTTCCCGGCGTTATAAGCCCCCATAGCGCCCTTGCACGCTGCCTCGCGGGGCGCTATGGGGCGTTTTGAATTGGTAGCGCTATGTCCATAACGAGCGTTGTGAATTGGAATGTGTGTATTTGACCGTTGGTGAACGGTCATTTTGGCAATTTAAAAAAAATATTCAATCTCTCTCTATATATATATGATATCACACATACAACACACACATTCACACACATACAAAACTACAACCCTCAAACAAATTCAACACACAAACAAATCACCAAAATGTCGTCTCCTCCCTCCGAAGACTCGTTTCTCGATCTATATAAGCAGTTTTTTCACGATGACGGCGCAGAAGAGGAAGAAGCCGTTACGAGTGCGGCTATGCTAGCGTCTAGCGCGATGCATCATATAAATAATTCCGCCCCACCGCCGATATTGTCTAGGCAGTCTATAGAACGAGACCGTGTAGCCGCCAATGAACGTTTGATGAATGACTATTTCAATACGAATCAGGTTTACGGCCCTGATATGTTTAGGTGAAGATTTCGGATGAGTAAAACCTTATTTTTGCGCATTACGAAGATTTAGAGTCCACATATGACTACTTTAAGCAAAAACCCGGCGCTAGAGGATGTTTAGGATTCACCGCAATTCAAAAGGTCACTTTCGCATTACGTGTACTCGCCTACGGGAACACATACGATATCAATGACGAGTATTTGAAGATGACGGAGAAAACCACACGCGATACCTTGGAGTATTTCTGATATGGTGCGTACAAATATACATATATTTTTTTGATACATTAGTAGTTACATTTTATATATACATTTGATTTTTTTAGATATATGCCAATTATATGGAAAACAATACTTGAGAAACCCGACATGGAGCGACTTTAACAACTATACGAAGCGCATTTAGAAAGACATGGATTACCCGGTATGATTGGTAGTATAGATTGTCGTCAATGGCGTTGGTATGCTTGTCCAACCGCATGGCGAGGTCAACATACATGCGGTGACCAAAAGGGACCAACGTTGGTTTTACAAGCAGTTGCCTCACAGACCTGTGGGTTTGGTCGGCCTTCTTTGGTCTCGCCGGGTGTATGAACGACATAAATACTTTTCAGTTTTCGCCATTGCTAGAGTCTTACATTGGCGGAACAATACCGAAATCTGGGTTTTATGCAAATAATAATTACTACGAGCATGGATACTACTTGACGGATGGTATACATCTGGAGTATTCAATCCTCGTCAAACGTTTAGTCAGACACAAGATGAAAAAAGGCAATATTTTAAAAGAGTTCATGAGTCTGCAAGAAAGGATGTCGAGAGGTGTTTTGGCGTTCTTCAACAACGATGACATTTTGTTAGAAATCCCTGTCGTATGTGGGAAAAAGAAAGGATTAGAATGGTGATGTATGCTTGTATCATAATGCATAATATGATACTTGAAGATGAAGGAAAGGCAATGTAACATCTGTGCCCCTCACACTTTTTGTTATTTACATTCCGATCCTTGTACTTTATCATGTATCATGTTTGAACCCTTGTAATCAATTTAAAAGTTTTCTTGTTAATAAAATCGAGTATTTTCATGTAATTTACTATAATATTAATGACACCCTATTACTGGAACCCACTCTTTAACAAAAGGGTGCGTTAGGATCCACGCGTTAGCTTTCCACTCCTTCAAAGATAAGAGTCGAAAGATATCAAATCCTTGAGCGAGTATCAAGTTAATGGACGATGATTTTAATGAAAAATCTTGAGTTTCGGTCCGAAAAACAACCCGGTAAACAAAGAAATCAAGTCCGGGGACTTAAATGAAAATTTTGAAATTCTTTAAGTGCCGCGGACCGCGGAGGAATTGACAATCCTTCCGCGCTCCCCGGCAGGAATGCAAATCAGATATTTTATTTATTAGCCCCGTGGACCGCGGAGCAATTAGCTATTCCCCGCGGTCCGCGACGCAGTGTCTGCACAGCAAAACCCACTTCGTTTAAAAACACGATTTCTACAATGATTGATTGTTGCTTTCGGCCATAATTGCGCTCAATGGACGACCAAACACTACCCTACTCCTCTCCACTCAACAATTGTCGCATTAGGGGCATGATTGTAATCAATCATTCAAGAATTTTATAAAACCCACTTGAAATCTTTGATTCAATCCTACACCTTCAATATCCGTTTTTTATCACAATTAAACTCGTACACATAATCCTCTCATCTAGTCTAACATTTCTGCAAAAGAAGTTTGGGTTTTCATCTCGTATCTTGGACGAATTGGAAGCTTATTTTTCGGATTCTTATTCGGTTTTCTTCCTTCTTTTAAAGCTAGCAAAACCGTAAGTTTTTCCAATTTCTTTTGCAAATTACTTCAATATTATCAGTAGATCAAAATCCCTTTATTTGTTGTATCAATTATAGTCTCTAAGGATTCCAATTGAAAACCTAGGGTTTAGGATGTTTAGGAATATTTGGGGAATTTATAATTAAAAGTTTACAAACTTTAAAATTCTATATCTCGTTAGCTATTGCTCCAAAAATTATGAAAATTGACATGTTAGTTCATATAACTGATTAGAAGTTTTAGAAATCGTTTCAGGATTTTTAGACACTGTTTATTATTTTTAATTAAATAAATAATACGTTAAACATGTTTAAATCATATAAAATCATAGGTAACGTATTAAATCATGAAACTATAAATTTTAGAAGTGTTTTAAATTTATTTATCATTTTGTGTTAATTATAATATTACACACGATTACAATATTTAGACTATTTTTATAAAAATACATTTTCGTAACATTTTATAAAAATATAACTTCATAAAATGTTCATATAAATGTTTCCAAGTTTCAAAGTTGTCTAATAAATTTTATAATAATTTTTAGACAAAACAAATTTGTATAAATACTATTTCACAATATCTTTAATTATAAAACTCAAAACCCCCAAATATAGATTTAACATCCTAAGTGCCTTAGATTAGGAATCCTAGACTTTATTAAACTCAAACACTTATACTAGGTCTTTGAACATTTAGGTTGAGTCTTCGGGATTCACCTCACTAACACTCGCTACAGTACCAAACTTACCAACTAGCGAATGTGAGTATTATCTTTTTCCCCTTTTTCAAGTTTTACACTTTTGGGGTGACTCATGTACAATTATTACTTCACTCACTTAATCAAGTTTATCATAGAATCATAATCGCAATTCTTGTATGTGTTTTACTTGTTGATTCGCTGATAGCATGTACCTATGACCTTAATCATTAACCCGATGTGAGCCTAGCATAGCAATAAATAGTACTTAACTATTGTTATGTGTAAACTCTTTATCATGCCGCATACTATTTTTGGCGAATACTATACATAATATCCCATTATTCTAGGATATCATTTATCAAAGGTTTGATTTTGGGTGGTATTTGTACAGCTTGAACATCAAATTGTAGACAGTTTAACACGTGAATTGCGAAACAATTTTTACATTATTCGCACCAAACAGATATACTCACCAATGCATTATATGTGTTGACAGATTCTATTTTCGTACATGTTTCAGGTAAAGTTTGATCATCACACTTAGGCAAGGACTTAGAGCCTAAATGAATAAATCACTTTATGTTTTGTATTTTCCGTTTAAAAACAATTCGTATTTCAATTCTCAATGTAATGAACATGATGCTTTAAATTATATTATCACTTTTAGTCCACGAGCTATTGAACAATCATCACTACGTGATACCCCGATGTTTCCGCCATCGGTTGGGGTGTTACAGGCAATATGCCCAAACTATGTAGCAGAAGAACATGTTCAAGGGACGCAAGCGACACAGGAGGAGAGATTCCAAAACAGTTCCATGTTACGTTCCAAGGATATACATAACGCGTTGAAGGCGGGTTTGGTTGAGGAAGCATGGGCGATTCGCCCGATTCATCACAACCAAGAAGAAGAAGAAGAAGCAGAAGAAGAAGAAGGAGAAATCGAAGAAGAAGACGACGACTACTAGTTTTTTTAAGTATTTGTAATTTTTTTCTAAGTATTTGTAACTTTTTTTAAGTATTTGTAGTTTTTTAGTATTTGTAATTTTTATATATTTAATGAAATATTTAAACTATTTAATATTATTATTTAAATAAGAAAAGAATAATTATACAATGATTACCCAATCATTTATAACCCCCCATAACCCCCTTCTATTACTTTTTAATATTTTAATACCCATAACCCCCCACCACTACACACACTAAGAGCATTCACAGTAGAGCCTCCATATTACTGTGAGAGCGGCCTCCATATTATATATGGTGTGTATAAGTTGTTGTGAGTAGAGGAGATAGAGAATATATAGAGAAGTTACTGTTCATCATTAAATTTGATATGGAACTGTTCATCCTCCATAATTGTTTAATATTTTTTAAAGTGGTTGTGAGTAGAGGAGAGAGAAAATGTAATGATAAAAGTATAGAATAACTATTATTAAATAGAAAGAAGTGAGAAAAAGTAGTGTTTTTAGAGTAATTATGGAGAAAATATGGAGAAGCTACTGGGAATGCTCTAACATATTTTTGTTTCTAAAAAAACGCTCTCCTTTATATGCATATACCCATGGATAAAGATCCGGGGTACAAAAACCTCTTTTTGTGAGAAGCGTAAGAAGGCTTGTGAGAGTGACACGTGGCAGAGTTTTAGTTTAAGCTTAGGGGCATTAGGGTAATTATATACCTATTCAAGATTTATGGGAATTTAAATATTTAATCAATGTGAGAGATTATAGGGATATTATTCAAATCATTAACCAATCAACATATTTTTCTTCTAAGTAATCATCCATATATTCATGTTAAAATATACGATTTTTTTCAAAGAAATAAATCCTACACCTTTTTTTGGGTTTTTTTTTTCTTTCTGAGATGGATAATTCTATTATGTTAAAGTAATCCATGTGTTTTAAGAAACCCCTAGTTTTTTTATGAAAATAAAAATAGCACAGATGATTAAACCACTACATAAGACACTCTATCATTATAAAACATAGCGCCTCAAATATGAACATAAAACACAACCAATACCGTATCATTATAAAACACACTGCTACCCCCATCTGAAACCATTGTGTTATAAACTCATGTTGACTAACCTTCTTAACCCATTGTGTTTTAAACTCATGTTAAACAAATGTGATACACATAAAACACAGAACACATAAAACACAATACTTAATGTAATAACAACTAAACACTATTGGATAAACATAGTGTTTTAACAATATTAAATAAGCATAAAACACATTCTATATATATATACTAAAATGTAACGTCGGTGGCTGTCACATCAAGCCACCGACCAACTAATTTAAATTGGTCTTTATGGTCTACTCTTGAGCTAATAGTGTTTTAACAATATTAAATAAACATAAAACACATTCTATATATATACTAAAATGTAACGTCGGTGGCTGTCACATCAAGCCACCGACCAACTAATTTAAATTGGTCTTTATGGTCTACTCTTGAGCTAATGTGTTAACTCTTGGGGCACAATTAACCCTAGGTGAGATTACCATCATAAGCCTTCTTTTTTCCTATAATCTTTTTTTCCATTCTTTTTTCTAATGTTTTCCTTTTTTCATTGGATTTTGTCTTTTTCTTTTTTCCTTTGAGTTTAAGTTTTGTGTTTTTTTTTTCCTTCAATCCTTTTTTTCCCGTGTTTTAATTTAAATTGTATCCACTAAATTAAATTGTCACCTTTTATTTGTCTATACACGTTATAATTTCGAATCCGTCTACGCTTTAACATATTGTTTAAAAAAGAGTTAGGTCACTTATTATCGTTTATGTATGCTTTGAGTTGGAATACGTTTTGATATAAATTTTGTTTGAAAACAAATCGGATCAAATATAATATGTCTTCATTCGACAGTATAAATTTAAGTTACCATACGTTTCGACGTACCTTTACTTTGGAAACAAGTCCGGCCGATTGTAGTGTATACTTTATGACACCGCTTATTGTTTGGAAACAAGTCGAGTCATATATAATACATTTTCATTTAACAATATGAATTCTATGTTTCGACGTAAATTTAGTTTGGAAACGAGTTGGTTAAATTGTAGCTCATTCTTTATCATGTCGCATACGGCACCGCTGTAACGCGCGACGAGTAAAAAACTAGTTCAAAACACAAAAGCAAAAACACCAAACAGTAAAACTAATGTTAAAAAAACACTATAAAAAAACTACGACTACAATCTTATCTTTTCCCCTTCGAGTTGTTGGAATGGACGTGAAAAAAAATATGATTTTTGAGGATGACAGCTTGTATCGTAATCCTTAGATTGCATATGTTTCCAACTAGTATATTACTCGCCGCGCTTTGCGCGACGAAAGCGCGGCGCGGAAACATACAGCAGAGCGGATTTTTTGTACGGTTAATTACGTTATCAGCGGGTACTAAACCGAGCAGTCGGTTCACCTAAAAATGGTCGCAACACCCTTTTCTCAGGTCAAACCCTTGTTGCCAGCTAATTTTTGAACCACCTTCACGACCGTTATAACCGCGGATATTAACTCCAGCCTTACGACGTTTAGACCTGAACGCGGGTAATGCCATTTACACCGCTAATCTAGCGCTGAACTCACCTCCGTCGCCCAGGTGTCGCCGCTACAACGTCGACCAACATCTGGAAACAGTAGTTGTGGCGAACTTGTGCACTTTACTCGACTTATATATTAAACAAATATCATTTACGTAATTAACTTGTAAATAAAAGATTCTTTAAATGGTATTTTCATACTTAACGTGTAAATCAAAGGTTATAGCATTTACGTAATTACGTTGTAAATAAAAGTTTTGTCTAATGGCATTTCCGTAAATAACTTGCAATAAAAGGATTTTTGTTTGGTTTTAAATAAAGATTTTGTTCAATGGTATTTTGTGAATAACTTAAAAACATATGTGAATAACTTGAAAACATAAGGGTGTAAATTCGAAATGAATATGACAAGGCCAGGCAAAATAGTATTTCTAGACAAATAAGACAAAGGCAAATGTCCGGCTCATTTTAGCCTACTCATGCTGTTCCTAAGAATCGATTGTAAATGTTATAGTATATAATTGTGGGCCAAAGCTTGGATGGAATCTCCTAGAATTTCATCTTCATTATTGATAATTAGGAGGTTTTGTTTGCTTGGGTTTTAATTAAATCTAGTCCATTAAAAATATAAACCCACACATATATTTATTTAATGAGACCATAACACAATTTATAAGTTTACCACTCATTTAATCTCATTCATCCATCTATATGATTCAATTGACACATTTATTTTTTACCCTTCTCACAAAAACATATCATTTGTACCATAACCCCACCCAATACCCATGCCCATTCTTTTCAGAACTAAGTAACTAACATCATGTTGAGAATTGTGAAAATCAGAAAACAGGTATACATTAAGCATCAATGAAAATTTTAAAAAATATCTCTCCACTCTTTCTTTGATTTTAAAAGTTTAAAATATACACATATACATGTATGCATATGGTGTATGTTTATGTGCATTTTGAGCTCTATATTTTAAAAAGATAAATTAGATATATTGAAATGTACAGGAATTCTCATTATTTTATATAATAAATATCACATGAATTAAAATAGTTCTTGCAGTTCTCAATATATTATTAGTTTTCAAAATAAACGCTCCTCTATATATATAAAGGTTTGAGTTACACTCATATAGAGGATGGTTCATTTTAGAAGAGGTTTTAGTGAGAGAAGAAGATAAATAATTAATTTTTATCATTTAAAAAAAATATAAGAAAATTGTTAAAATGTGTTGTTTATTCATCTATCTTGAAAATAAAACAAGTATATAAAGTAATTTCATTAATTTATATAACCTACACATGTACAAATTTTGTGCAGGAACATTACATACGCATAATATAACACATGTGTAGGAAAGAGTTTAAACCTTAAAAAAACATTTGATTGCATTAAATTTATGGGTTTTTGTATATATAAAATAAATAATGATATATAAAAAGACTCTGGCGGGTACTTGGACAAACATCGTGGGCATTAAAAAAGAGCTGGAAAAGAAGGGTATTGAATTACAATCAAAGTTCATATGCAGTAGTGGTTGTGGGATTTCAATTAGATTTTGGGAGGACTTTTGGTGCTTAGATAAAAGATTGAGGGACGTATTTCCGGGTCTGTACGCAATTTGTAAGACAAAGAATTTGGTGGTTAGCGATTGTTACAAGAGATTAAATGGTCTAATATCGTGGGACATCCCTTGGAGCCGATTACCGTCTTCGACTTCGGAACTGGAAGACGCAACTAAACTGTGGCTGCTTATCAATTCTTTTCATATTAAGCCGGAGGATGATCGCTGGTTATGGTTAAGTTCAGGTTCGAAGAAAGACTTCTCGGTCAAACGGGTCAGATTAGAGTTAGAGAACAGAGATGGGGGACTGCTGCAAGGTGACGGTTTCGTGTGGAGCAAGATAGCGACCTCTAAAGTAAACTGTTTCATCTGGAGGGTTCTAAAAAATGGTGTCCCAACAGCCGAGTTGCTTGCATATAGAGGGATTCAAATTGGTGACGGTATATGTAAAAGATGTGGGCTTGAACCGGAAACGGTGGATCATATTTTTACTCAATGTATGTGGGCGAGAGCGCTTTGGTGGAATATCGGTGAGTGGCTGCAGGTACCAGACTTCAAAGCGGAAAGATCGATTGGAGAGACACTTGTAAGCTGCTGGAAAGTTGATGGTGTAGAGGCTAAGAGACAAGCGATTTACGCAGTGGCATTAATGACGATCTGGAAATTATGGCTTAAGCGAAACGAGAAGGTGTTCAGGGATATATCCACGGCAACTCCGGCTGTGTTCGAAGAAATTAAACTCGAAACTTACTGGTGGATGATCAAAAGAGCAAAAAATTCGGGTCTCGAAAAGGCGAAGTGGTGGAATTTCACTTTACTTGATAATGGTTAATAGTCTTTAGGTGATTTCCGGTTATGTAATAATATGTAGACTTTGTTTATGTATTGGCCCAGGTAGATTCTGGCTAAATGTGCCTGGGCGTCGAATGGGCTGTAATATTTTTGAGTGAAATGAAGTGTTCCGTTTGATTGTTCAAAAAAATATATATATAAAAAGTAAAAACTTAAAAAATATATGAACAATTACTAATAAAAATTAAGATTTAGATTTATTTTCGCACTAAACCCCCCCTTCTAAAAATAACCTAATTCTTCCACTCATATATACGTTTTTATGACCTTAGCCTATGCCGCCACCAAGTCAACAAGCCTTGATGTATGAAGAAAACTTCTTTTTGTTTCCTTTCTCTTCTTTTTTCCCTTTCAAAATCAAACATTAGGCAAGTGCGGGACAATGTAGGTAGTTAGGTACGCATATATAAAGTTGATAAAAGTAAATTGACATGACTACGTGACTAGAGAGGATTATAGGGGTTGTTGATTAATACCTTCCACTAGCTAAGTACTTTACTATTAGTATAGGTATTCAAATTGTTTATAACCTCTAAAAATAATGACTCATCGATTTAAAAGTTCTCATTTCATAACTAGATATACAATAAAAAATTGGTTGCTTCAAAAAGTATCTTGTTCTTATGCTGTTCAATTGTGATACGTTTCTAACCGTATAAGGTTTTGTATCATTGTTAATGTTACAATAAGTAATAAACCTTCCTGACTCCATACACTATAGATCTTTATATAAGAAGTAAAGAAGATGATGGTACCTGAAAATTTTACACATAGATAGGATGTGTTAGAAACTCACTATACTAAGAAAACCGTGAATAGCATAAACACCATGTTTAACGTAACATAATGTAACACAATATATTTTTTAATTAAGAAAATATACATATTTTCTTGCGTTCTGTGCAAAAAAAAAAAAAAAAAAAAAAACAAACAAACAAAAACCTTTTATGCAATAAGCTTTTTATGGCTTGTTACATAGGGTTTCACAGGTTTGCTGACCTCAAGTAGGCACTGGCGAAGTTTGAAAAAAATAGTGGTGGAGGTGGAAATCACGAAACCCAAATTTTGTTTCTATTGGTGGGGCTAGAAGATCAAACTGGTAGGAGCCGGACTTAATTCACATAAAAATTACATACGCAAATAGCAAACTTCCATAAGTGATTAAAAAAAACAAGGGAGATGGGGATCCCTGGCCCCCATTATCCTTCGCCACTGCAAGTGGGTTTCCAAAATAATTATATATAGAGGGGGAAATGGAATTTAATAATCCCAACTTTGGGGAGTTGGAAGGCAAAAGTCCCAACTTGAAAATTGTAACACACTAGTCCCAACTTGTCAACATTTTTATTTTAATGGTCCCAGACTAACCTCAGTTAGTTTTTCCAGTTAAGTGCCACGTAGGCATCCTACGTGGCAGTCCAACATGGCAAAATCTGTCTAGTTGGAAAAAAAAAATGTGGGTCCCACAAGGTACATGTGTCTTTTTTAATCTTTATACCAAAATATTTATATATATATATACACACACATATACAATATATATACACACATATACAATATATATACACATATATACAACATATATACACATATACAGAGAGAGAAAGAGCTGAGAGAGAGAGACAGAGAGAGAGAGAACGTAGAGAGCCACCACAAGTCTTCCTCCTCCGACAGCCACCGTACCTGTTCACCTCCTCCGACAGCCACCGTACCTGTTCACCACCACAGCCCTCAATAACCATCTCAATAACCATCTCAACAATAATAACTAAACCTATAACAAGAATCAGGGATCTTTTACACCTGGTTTGCTCGGAACCCTAATTGGAACCCTAGCTCCAGTCGCCGCCGTCACTGTCTTCGTCTTCCTCCTCTGCGTCTCTTCCTCTCTCTACCCGACTCTCTTTCTCTGACTCGGTTCTCTCTCTCTCCTCTGATGTCTCTTTCTCTCTCTGTCGGGTCTTAACAAGGTGCAATCGATTTGGGGGAAAGCCCTAATTTTACAGGTGGTTGGTGGGGGTTGATGGTGACGAACTAAGAACCCTAAAATTTGGGGAAAAGCCCTAATTTTACAGGTGGTTGGTGGGGGTGAATGGTAGAGTGGTGATAATGGGGTGGAGGTTGAGGGGAATGATGGTGGGTGGGCTTTGGTTGGTGGTGGCGGGTTGGTGCAGGTTGTGGGAAAACAGAGGAGGATGAGGGAGGGTGGTGGAGGACGGTGGTGACAGGCGGAGATGGTGGTGGTCGTCGGAGATGGTGGTGGACGGTGGTGACTGGCGGTTGTGGGGTGGTGGGTTGAACTCTCTCTCTCTCTCTCTCTCTCTTTGTGTGTGTATATGTGTGTATAATATGATGAAGATATATAAAGATAGATATAATAATAGGTTTTTTTTAATTGAAAAAACAAGTGGGACCCACATTTTTTGCCAACTGGACATACTGTGCCACATGGACTGTCACGTGGGATGCCCACGTGGCACTTAACAGAGTTTTTTAACTGAGTTAAGTCTGGGACCATTAAAATAAAAATGTTGACAAGTTAGGACTGCTGTGTTACAATTTTCAAGTTGGGACTGTTGCCTTCCAACCCCCCAAAGTTGGGATTATTAGATTCCATTTCCCCTATATAGAGAGGGGGGGGGGGGGGGGGTAATTTTTTTTAGAATGTCAATTTCTTTGATCATGTTATGAGCGTGACGTAAACTTTAAACCTTTAAACCTAGGTTTCTTAAATGGTTTAGAATAATTATTTACTTTTTTCAATATAAAATTATTATTTAAATATTTATTAAGTTTTTTATAATGAAGTAATGATTCAACACATGCAGTACATCCATATTTGATTGAGACGTTCACGTCCACGGTTCATTTAGTTGTTCCCTTGTCGTGACTCTTCTAAAAGTTGGCAATAAGCCAATAAGGTTTCAATGGGGCCGATTTTTTCAAAATAAATGATAAAAATGTGATGGTTTTCGGTTGTATATAATTCTGTCTTTAACATGTGTATAGGGAAGAAATTAAACAAAGCAAACTACAATGGTCAAAATCTAAAACTAACAGACATTACTTGCGTAAACCAGTGATGTTCTTTGATATATATAATAATAACTAGGTTTTTCCTACCGCACTATTCAGCGGAAAATTCGTTTACGAACCAAACGGTAAAGATTGGTTTTTTAATCTACTTATTACATTACATTACAACACATATTCACAACTTGTTCTAATTAATAGTGACCGGTTTCAAAACGTCAAGTTTAGGTAACGTAAAAGTAAAACAATAAATTTTTTCGGTGGGTACTAGCTTGGTCCGTTTTCTAAAAGAATTATACGTGAATTTGGTTGTAAAAAACTAATGAACTAAAGCTATAAGAGGAAACTAAAATCATTGGGTTAAAGACGTATATCATCTGAAGTGTAAGAGATTAATGTACCAAAGTAAAGTTGTTTAAAAAGGTAAAAATAACCTTATTAGACCACTCGGTGTGGTGGACCGGCAAGGGTGGTCATGCCGTTGCCGCCCCGGGCAACACCGCCCCCAGGGCCGACACGGCATGAGCGGCATTCCAACGCCAATGAGGAGGCCCGTCATCATAGTGCACACCACCATGTTGGAGGCCCATCATGAAGATGCATCTCCCCCCACTCCTACGTGGCGCCTACGTGGAGGCCCATCATGTAGATGCCACCCCCTCCACACCCAAAGGTCTTAGAATTCAGAGGATGTTTGATAAATTTATTATAATATAAGAGATAAAAATGTAAATTGGTTTAGAAAACCTAACATAACTTAAGGGGCAAATTTGTAAGAACAAAAATCATGGTGGTCAAAAACAAAAAGAATCTTGTGAGATTGTTACAAATATCACCCAAAAAATAGTAAATTACATATATGTCTAGGCTATGGGATTGGGTACTCAATCGCCATATTTTCTAAAAACTTAACTATAATCATAACATTCTAACATGTCACTTATTAGTCGCTTTCCACACTTCACAGCCTCAGCTCCCTTTTTTACTGGCTATCAAAAAAGTTTGTCGGAGAAGATGAGATAATATTTGATTTATTTTGAAGCAATAAGTGTACAACTCAATTAGTTTATTCAAATGTTCAGTTTTTTGTATACAATGCTATAATTTGCATTGTGGCTAAAGTATTATTATTAATATTTATTATCAATTTATTAACTTTTAAATTTCAATTCCATAACGTTTGTTATTCAATTTCAGTTTACTCTAACAATTGATTTGCCCTATTTTTTTCATCATGGATTAAAAGTTACAATCCCACTTATTTACTTTGTGCTCTTAATTATCTCATATATTAACCCTATTATATTTAGTGTTTTATTTTGTTAGTCAAAGGAAAGTTCGTGGATTTTTGTGTCAGTTCATAATATGGATTTGAATTAGAATTTTAAAAACCTAGCAATTCTGTCAAAAGATATGAGGAGAGATGTACATGAAATATTAAACATGACTCCACATGATAAACATGTTAAATCTACATTGCCAAGTTTATATATTAGGATGAAGATTTTGATAAGAGTATATGAAATCTGGAAAGAGTATAACGAGTTTGACATTGTCTAGTTTATTGTTGGACCCTTATTCCAAGTTTTTTAATGGCTAGCGGTCTTTGTGTTCTTTCTTTTGCACACGAGTATAATGTTAAGATTCGTCCTATGAACATTTTGCAATATCTTAGGTATAAAATGCTAAGAAACTTAGCATTTGAAGTTTGGCCATTTCTTAGCACAGTTTACCTAAATGGTCTATTTTTAGTGCATACAAGGCTTTTCTAAAATCACTCTAAGGGGCTGTTTGGTAGCCTCTGAATGATCATTAAGAGGCTACATCTGAATGATTCATAGTCTTTTAATGGTTAAGATATAATCTTAAGTATGAATGGTTAAGAGGTTATATAATAATGTTTGTCTCTTAACCATTCAGACTTAAGGTTACCTTTTAACCATTCAGAGATTATGGACCATTAAGACATATAACCGCATATGGAGGTGTTTTCAGGTGCAGTGAATTACTATGTTTTGTATAATTATGGTGTTTTCATGTATAGAATTTGGTTACCGTATTTATATTAATTATTTATTGATTCAACTTAAATTTTGGTATTGGTATTGTCATCTTAGCATTATTTCTTACTGCAGTAAAATATAGGCAGAATGTTTTTTAGTAAAAAATGCAGTAAAATTTGGGAAAAAAAAACCAGATTTTGGATAGTTATATGGTTTTGATGTACCACATTACAAGAAAAGTACAAGTTGTGGCTCATTGATAGTTATTATAACTTGACGGGTTATTGTTTTGATAGTATTCAATACTACACTTTATCGTTTACTTGAATTGCTTTTTTATTTTTTGTAACTAACCTGTGTGTTTACCTTTTATAGGAACCATTGCATCTTGAAGATCTCTATTTTGTCAACAAAAGTATGTAGTCAAAAAATTGAAAACACCTAGGTTAGACTGTTGTGGTTTTTTTTTTTTTTTTTTTTTGTAGTCTTGAAAAGTATGTATCTGATGCATGTGGTTCACAACTTTAAAAAAAAACTCCAGGAACTCAAGAAGGATTTGTCCAAGCTAAAGATAGATTAAAACAAGAGAATGAGACGACAAAACAGAGAACATCTTACAATTAATCGTCTTGGGTCTGGTTAGTTAAGAATCGTTTTATTTTGGAGGTGGAAATTCAACTCATTTATTTAAAACGACAAAAGAGAGAATCTACATTATACTAATATTCTTCTATAAACGCATGTCATAACAGTCTTCACCAACTGGTTTAAGCCAGCATGATGATGGTAGTTGTGGTTCATGGACTGGGGTGGATGTGATAAGCATTGTGGAGCTCTTAGATGAGTGTTTTTTTCCCTCAAAACAAGCACAAGAAGCGTGGTTCTTTGTTAAAAAATTATTTGAATTTCAAACTTCAAAGCTGGTTTAAAAGACCATGTGATTATTTGTGATTCTTTGTTCATGGTATAGGTGTAGGAATATAACTATACATACATTCCTTTTGTGGAGGTGTTTTGCACGTGAATGGTGATATAAAGATGAACATAAGTTGGTCATATCATGCTTATTAGATTGACCATCCTTAAGTAACCTTGAAAATGTTTTATCATGCAGCCCTTTTATTAATAAAATGGCTGGTGTATGGATAGTTCCAAGTTTCTGATGTTATGCAGTTATGGTATTACATGATGGTTGCAGCATATTTCGTTTTAATGTTTATCATGAAATAACTTTTATCTTACGATGCATGAATCATTCGTGCTGTCAACATTTTTTGTTTCAGTTATATCAATGATCTGCTTCCTGTAAAAAGACAATAGTAATTTGTATCTGACCTCTACTTTTTATTGATATTTGTGTCAGGTCTTAATGTCTTTTTTGGGTCTAATGTTACATTGGCGGAGCAAGATCCATCATAACTGGTAACTTTGCTTATTCGTCAGATACAAGAGGTTTGTATAGTGTCCAGCTAACTTTGTTTGATCAAATAGGATATTAACAATCCTTTCAACATAAGGAGAATAAGTACCAACAGATACTAATATATTATTGATAAGATAACAATAATTTTTATTCCAACATCTAACGTATTATTAGAATAATATCAAGGTTGGTTTAAGTGTCACTTTGGTTAATGTTTAATCCAAAGTAGCAGCCATTCAACCTCCTTTTAGGAACCATTGTTGGTTTTTTTTTGGTCATCCCTGTACCGAACTTATATGCTTGAGTATTCTAAAATTGACGGGCTTCACAGAAACCATGTTGGGGATTGGGGCATCAAGAATTTAAAATTTGGTTATTTTAAAACTTTTATATCAATATTGTGGGAACTAATAAGCATAGGAACACATGGGTGAAAGCTTTAATAATCCTTACATTGCTATTATATCTTCTTAGGCAACATGGCATGGCATGACATGGCCTGGTATTTTTTTAATGGTAAGTGTAAATTATTTTGTGAAAAAATGATTTAAGAATAAATGACATATTTATAAGATTGGATAGATAACATACTGCGGCAAACAAAATTGACTTGCTCAGGTAATGAAGAGTTGCTCAACATGAGAAATGAGTTGGTTAACATGGTCATAAGAAATATGGAAGACTGAAAAGAAAATATTGCAGATAGATGTGTCTTGATAGCTCCAACATACGTAAGGTGAAGAAGAAGGTGCTCTACATTAGCCTTACCATTGATAATTTTGACTTGTCAACTTGGGTTGACCTCGAACTATTTTGTCTAAAAGTTTTCCAACTTTCTTACAAAATATTTTTTTTTCACGGAGCTGTAACGCAGAAGCGGCCCAATATATTACCGTCATTGTTATTTTGGACGGAAGATCAAATCCTGTGTTTGGACTACTTTTAACTTGTCTAATCCGTTACCTATTTGACCCGTATTTATGTAGCTAAACATTAGGTCCAAATTACAACCTCTAAAATAAATACAAACTAAAGATCAACTAATTTAAAATTACTAGATATGTTCAATAATTCAAGGTATTGTATAGTTTGTTGATGCATGCTGGCCTTTTGTAAGGAACTAAAGGGGGAAAGAAACCGCAGCTGACGAGATAAGGAACTAAAGGGGGGGGGGGGGGGAAGAAAATGCATAAAGTTATGTTTGAAGCGTTTGAAAAGTTAGCTTACATCATCAATGCTTTTGCTTTGTAATCATCAAGTAACAATCAAATGTTAGAAACCTGGAAGGGATGGTAGTATGTAACTGACATTATAATTGAATCAGATATCACTTGGGACACCCGTCGCAACGCTCGGGCATTCCCACTAGAAAGAACAACCTTTGTTTGCATTTATCATCACATATTTATTTTTATTGTTGCTTCGTTTTTAGTAAATGTTGTGTTCCCGCCGCAACGCGCGGGCACCCCACTAGTTTTTTATAACTAACCTGTGTGTTTACTGGGATGACCGTTGCAACAGAAAGTTAAAATGACCAGATGTGGGTAAAAAAGATCAAATCGGTTAAAATGGTCATGAGAAGGCTAAGGAACGATGGTTTAAACATGGGATCTTCAAACCTAATCATATTGAGTATTATTTAGTATTTTAGTCAATACCTAATCATATTAACTTAGGGCCTCTTTGCCTGTTTGGTAGCCTCTTAATGAGGTTCTGAATCAGTCAGCTCTGAATGGTTCAACATTCAGACTGTTTGTTTTAACATAAAAAAAGGCTTTGAATGGAATGGTTAAGAGCTGAATCATTCAGACTTGGTGCATAGCTGAATCATTCAACACTTAATCATTCAGAGTCTCTTAACCATTCAGACATCTTAATGATTCAGCACTTAATCAACCAAACAGCCCCTTAGTCAAATACAACAACCCCTTCGTTTTCCTAAATGTCTACCAAAGCATAGGTAAAGTTTAGAGTTAGACCATCCGTTATCATAGCGCCAAACGGCGCTGCCAGGTGACACGTTGGATGGCGCTAGGGTGACGGCCAGGCGCGGTGGCCAGCGCGGGGCACAACCAGAGGGCCTGTCGGGGCGTTGGGCAGGTGGGAGTTGTGGGGCTTTGTATTTTTTGACCAATAGAAAAGATTTTGTTGTGGGTGAATGTTAGATTTATGATAAATTAATTATTAGGATGTTATAAATAAAATTTAAAAATCCAGCAGATCTCCGATGAAACAAGTTGCAGAGAAGTTAAAAGATAAAAGGAAGAAGAAAGCGTTTCAAAATATTTATATAAATACATATTGGTTTTTTATTTGTTTAATATTTGTCTTGGGATATGAAAGAGTAGCCAAAACAAGTAGGACTTGACTAGACAAGCCATATGATTATTATTTGTTTAGATTTTTTTTAACGGCTATTTGTTTAGAGTTTAATCTTTGTTTTGTGTTCATCTTATTTATAGATATAAAAATTGTACTTTAGTCGTTGTTATAGTATTGAAAAATATTATTTCACAATATTTTAAAATTGTAGTTTAGTCGTTCATATTCATTTACAAGCTAATTGTAAGTCAGACTTGTAACAAAATAATTGCTAACAAATAGTTGTGACTCTCTTGTTGATTTGTATAATCACCCTTCGGGTCATTTTAAAAATAATGTTTAACTACATTTGTTAAACATATAAATTAACTTAATTAATATTAATAATTACTTAATCATCATTCAAGCCCCTCCCATTACACCTATTTTTAGGTTTTTATAGTGAGAAAAAAGTATGCTTATGTGTCGCTTACATGGCAACACTTTTTTCTCACTAAAGCCCCTAACCAAGCCCTCATAACACATACCTTATAACATATACTACAAGGTGAAGCTTATAGTTGATTGTAATAATTATTCCATTTCATATTATATGAATGTTCATTTGACGCAAAAAATTTATCGCCAACAGATTTTAGTTTTTTTTGGTTTTTAAAATATTAAGTGTGTCATATATAAGATTAAAAAGATTATCAATCACTTAATTGTGTGGTTTTCTTACTAAAGCCCCAATCAGTCCCTGAATTGTTACGAACCATATACCTAAATCGGTCTATTTGATGACTGATGCCTTACTTTCTGCTTCTATAATGTTTTTAAGGATTCATTGATGTAAACTATATTTTTTATTCAATTTTCTATATGGTTTCACATAAAAAATTATATTTACTCAAAAGATATTACTTCAGCCCGTATAGTAAACGGGTGACTAACCTAGTTAAAATATATGTAAACATAATTGACAATGTATATAAATTAATAATTAACTATTAATAAATAACAATAATCAGAGCGCGAGCTTGAAAAACTATCGAGGTATCACTCGAGTTTAGGCGATTGAAGAGATAGGGTCCTAAATCCTTGTGCGGATGAGGACCCTAACCCATAAAACAACTCAACTTCAGAGCTCCTGCGGAGAGGTCCATGCGCACGGAGTCTCCTCTGCGCAACATCTCCGCGTAACAAGCTGGTGTCATCGTTAAAAAGGAATCATTGCACGGGTACACACGCACGGGGCAATCAGGCAACATCGTATTCAAGTACAAATGCGTACGGATGATCCTAATTTAGAATGATCTGGTCAGAGCCTGGGTGCATGCCTAGTCAACAGAAGACGACGCGTGACAGGGTTGGCCCAACAACTCCGACCACCAACAGTGACGTGATTGCCACCATGTTATGCACCGTAGTGATAGAGTACTGTGCACCCCACGTCGCCCTATCAATGGTTAGACGTCACATCAGACAGCCCCCGCAGGTCAAACCATGTTGTTGTCAGAAATATATTCGCTTACAGCCAATCATGTCGCGCTACGTGGATCTATAACAGGGCTGTACACTCTTTTTTCTCATATCAACATTTATTATAACTTGCCATTATACTAACTTATTGGGCTGAAGGGAGGCAAACCCTTAACCGGGCCTAAGCCAATCGTTGTGGTTAAGGGTTACTGATATTTGGCCCATGCATGCTCTATATAAAGAAGATCATCCCTCCTTGTATAGACATGTTATGTTGCACTTAGCAAGTCAACACTATTTTTGTGTCAGTATGTTGGAGTTATTGTGACTACCTAGCAGTCGCCTCCTTTCGTACGCCCCCCATGTTCTTTTTTTATAGGTCCACTTCAAACCACGAGTGTACGCAAAGGATTATAACTTGTAACAACTACAAGTTCAGCACCATAATCATCTCCTTTAAGGTAATTAAAACTCATCGCAGCTCGTTTTAAGAGCTTAAAGAAACTAAATGAGCTTAAAAAAAGGTTCTTCGATATCAAAAAGGTTATTGGTAAAAATATTTAGAAAAGGAAAGGAACTCTTGAGTTCAGAGAATTCGTGCTTGGCTTGACTCATTTACTCGTAAGACCATGCTTGACCCCCCACATCGTCACATCACCATCTACATTTTAAGTCGGCTTGTCACCACTTCACAAACCACCACCGTCCACTTGTGCACACCATAACCGTTGCTTCAACTACTTATTATTATTATCATTTCCCTTCAATTTTTTTTCTTATAAACACACACACACATAATGACATAAACATACACATACACACACACTTCTCTCATCTTCCTGTAATAACAAACTCAAACACTCAACTCAAATTACACTATAATCCTACACACAACAACAAACATATTATTATTATTAAGCAACAGAAGAAGGATCTAGAACAATGAGTTTCAGAGACGACAATGAAGAAGGAAGAACAGCAAGTGACACTCATCTTAAGAAACCGTTTCTTCATACTGGCAGTTGGTATCGTATGGGTTCTAGACAGTCCAGTGTGATGACGTCATCTCAGACCATCAAAGACCGTTCTGTTTCTGTTCTTGCCTGTGTTCTTATTGTTGCACTTGGTCCTATCCAGTTTGGTTTCACTGTAAGCATAATCTTCATTATTATTTTATTATTGTTATTAAGAAAACTTTTTTTTTTTAGTTTTTTTTATATATAAAATAAAATGACAGGTAAATAGGCAACAAACTGCAACAACGAACTCTCATTGATTGATTAGTAAATTATACAAAATAACATAAGATAATATTAATTAGTATCATATGGATGGTTACAATAAATAAAGTGAAAGGTAAACTGACAATAAGCAACGACACGACACAGTGTCTCTCGTTGGTTGATTGATTAGTAAATTATATCGAAAGGATAGCATTTTTGGTACATTGAACGTGACGAAATAGCATAAAATAATATTAATTAATATTAAGACATAGGTAAACAGGCAACAAGCTAAGCTAAGTTGTAACGTCTTTCGTTGATTGATTAGTAAATTATATCGAAAGGATAAGTATCAAATCCTTGCATTTTTGTTACATTGAACTTGAACGAAATAGCATAAAATAATATTCTTTAATATTAGAAGGACACAATTAAACACACAACCAGCTAAGCCGAGTTGTAACGTCTTTTGTTGATTGATTAGTAAATTATATCGAAAGGATAAGGTATCAAATCCTTGCATTTTTGGTACATTGAACGTGAACGAAATAGCATAAAATAATATTAATTAATATTAGAACGACACAGTTAAACAGACAACAAGCTAAGCCAAGTTGTAACGTCTTTCGTTGATTGATTAGTAAATTATAGGAAATAGCATAAGATCTTGTGATTAGTTTAGTTTGATGTTTGTTGTGGTTTCAGGGAGGTTATTCTTCGCCTACACAAGCTGCTATTACTAGAGATCTTAAACTATCTGTCTCTGAGGTATGGGTTTTAATCTTGTTATAGTCGGTGGGTAAGAGAGATGTTGGGTTCATAAGAATGCCGGAACTCAAATATTACCAATGTGTTTTGGGTACATTGACTCTGAATGAGTGAAGAACTTCACAGTTAAACGTACTAGTGTACAATGGTTTTTGGGGGAAAGGATTGGCTCGGTTTCCATTCGGTTCGGGTTTGAAACCAGGTTTTAACCTGAGCGGTTTTAAAGTATATGTTTACAAACCGATTACAACCTACCGGTTCGGGTCGGTTCCCAACCGATTTTTGCCGAACTGGTTTCAATACCGGTTCTGGTTCGGTTTTTAATGGGAGAATTGGCTCGGCTTCGGTTTGGTAATCGGTTTGGGTTTGAAACCAGGTTTTGACCGGTTCGGTTCGGTTGGACCAGTTTTTATGTAGGTTTTCAAACCTATTGCAAACTCTTTGATTCGGGTCTGTTCCTAACCGGTCCTTGTCAAACTGGTTTCAATACCGGTTCGGGTTCTGGGTTACAAACCTGTTCTGGTTCCCGAACCGATTTTTTTTTTGTGCACTTCTACATGAAATTTGTGGAAATATTGGTTGGTATGAGAGGCCGAATGTTATGAAATTTGATTTGTTTCAATGAATATGAAGTGATTTGAAGTGTTGACTGTTGGATTTCAGTTCTCTTTGTTTGGGTCATTGTCAAATGTGGGTGCCATGGTTGGGGCCATAGCTAGTGGTCAAATTGCAGAGTATATTGGCAGAAAAGGGGTATGTATGCCTTTTCTTTTTGTTTCTTAATCAGAGAACATATATATATTTGCTTGTGCTGGATTAGAGTTGTATACATGCATTTTTGAAAATATTTTTGATATAAATTGTGTGGTCAAATTTGCAGTCTTTGATGATTGCAGCTATTCCTAATATCATTGGATGGCTTATTATATCATTTGCCAAAGTAAGTTCTTATGACTTTTGTTTAATTTCTCTTTTTGCTTGGTTTAAAAAGCACGCCTCATGTGCACGTGCGAGGTGGTTAGGAAAAACGCCTGAGGGCCTTAAGGTGGCGCTTCGTGCACATCTGGGTCAAAGTTAGGGTCTGTAGAAGGCTATTATGTAAAAACAACCAAAGGGGTGAAGAGATTATGAACGTTTTACTTATAAGTTATAATGATAAAGGCTGATTTGTAAAAGGTATTAGGCAGATGCAGCTTTTGGTTGTACATAGAGCAATGCCTGATGGCTCGGCTTTCGGGAGCTAAATGCCTTGGAGCACCTCACGTTTTTTTAAAATCCAACCTTTTCTACTCTAGTTTCCTGGAATCCTAACCATGTAGTTACAATGGTTGCGCTGTTTGTAGGACCTGTCGTTTCTTATTTGGGAAGATTGTTGGAAGGATTTGGTGTTGGAGTTGTATCATACACGGTAGCTTTTATTTATTTAAAGTTTGTTTTAGAGAGAGATTGTTTATGAATACAATCATGATGAAATTCTTTTTTATTTTTTATTTTCTGGATTCATTACAAAGGTTCCTGTCTATATAGCCGAAATAGCACCTCAAAACATGAGAGGGGGACTAGGTTCTGTCAATCAGGTACTCTATGCAGAAATTTATTATATGAACTTGTGGTGCTATGAGTCAAGATTTATACTTTACTTGTTTGTGATTTGTTTTGTGTTTGTAGCTATCTGTCACAATTGGGATAATGCTTGCGTATTTGCTTGGACTTTTTGTTAACTGGAGAATGCTTGCAGTTTTGGGTAATTGTCACAATACCACTTTCAAAAGACACTCATTTTATTGGTCTTCTTTTGCTATATATAATCTTCATGAGTTATTTCTAGACCCTAGTCAATGTGAACTAGTTAAGGTGTATGCTTGAGGCTAAAGTTGCCAACGGTAGCTCAAATCAAGCCAGATATAAAACTTATTGGTGGCAATCCCAGTAATCTAAATATTCTAAATACAGTCACCTAGAGCTGGCACAATGCCAGAGTGGTCTGGTCGGGCAGTTTGGGTAACTAGTCAAAACGGGTTCTCTTTAAACATGTTATTTCTGGGTACGGGTAGAAACAGGTGTAGCCTGGGTTGGGCTGTTGGGTTGACCCGTGAACATCTTTTTGTCTGTTTTTTTAATTTATTTATAAATAATTGATGCATTAATATTGATTACAAAACAATAACAATAAAATCTTTGAATATAATGATTTTGTAGGTCATATGCGTTAAAAATAGACTTTGGCGACTTTCAACCCGTTTAATGTATCAATCCATTTGACATGTTACACCATTAGCTAAATATTTTTATTTAACCCAATTGACCCATTTGGTTTAAAACTAAACCCATATCTACCCACTCATAATAAGTACACAGGTCAAAATTGCCTCCTCTATGATCAACAGAAAATTGACATAAAATGGATCATATTTATTTTTGCAGGAACTTTGCCCTGCTCAATTTTGATTCCTGCCCTCTTTTTTATCCCCGAATCTCCTCGGTGGCTGGTAAGCTTAATGATTTTTATTAATTTATTTTATTTTTTTGGTTTGTAGTTCTTTTAATAGTAGTAACGTTTGAGCAAACTTTCTCAAAATCTTCCAGGCAAAGATGGGCATGACCGATGATTTCGAAGCTTCCTTACAAGTTCTTCGTGGGTTTGACACTGATATTACCGTTGGAAGTAAATGAAATTAAGGTATATAATGCAACATTGATGCAGAATAATATTTTATGAACTTTTTTTTTTTTGAATCTTTTTGAATACTGGTCTTCATTGGGTGGCCAAAATTTAACATTTTTCAGAGGGCTGTAGCATCATCAAACAGAAGAGCTACAATTCGCTTTTCAGACCTTAAACAAAGAAGATATTGGTTCCCTTTGATGGTATATAATTTTATTATTATCTGTTCTTTTATTTTCTCTTTTCTTGTGACATGAAAGTGATCTTTTTGAAACCAACTTCTGCAGATAGGAATTGGATTGCTTGTTCTTCAACAGATAAGCGGAATCAATGGCGTTCTCTTCTATGCCAGTAACATCTTTCGATCTGCAGGTTAGTAACTACTAAAAACATCTATTTCATAGTTGCTAAGGGATCTATCCATGTAGCATCAGTAATTACAGCGGCGAAGGTTAGTGAGGGCTAGGAGGTGCCCGGCCCCCTCCGTTTTTTGGCTCAGTGGGGGAAGTTTGCGATTTTCATAGGTAATTTTTATAAGGATTGAGTCCGGCACCCGCCGATTTGATCTTCCGGCCCCTACCGATACGAAAAAATTGTGTCCGGCCCCTGCCAAATTAATCTTCAAGCTTCGCCACTGAGTACCTATTTTGAGAAAATAATAAAATGAACCGAAGGATGGAAATGTTGTTTGGATATGCTTTTGTTCAAGGGTTGGTACTCTATTTACTTCAGAAATTAAAACATGAATGACCAAAACATCATAATTTTGTGAAAAAGAAGCTACATCTTGTGTTATGTTAGTAGAAGTGTCACAGCTAAAGAATGTGTAATTTTTTTTAATAATTAGCCAAAATTGATGATTTTACCTCTAAAAGTAATGAAAAACTCAGAAGCAAAATCTGTATATCCGAACATGAAAAATTGATTATGAAACTTCTCAAATATTAGTCATCTTTAACTTGATCCTCTAAATGGGCAGGAATTTCTAATAGTGATGCTGCAACATTAGCGCTTGGGGCTATCCAAGTAAGCATCACTACCTATTTATAACTAATTTCTATCTACAACTTTATTTTGTAATGTATATGACTTTCTAACAAAAATAAATGCACTATCTAGGTTATCGCGACTGGGATTTCCACATGGTTGGTTGACAAAACAGGCCGTAGGATTCTGCTAACTGTAAGGGAATTAATGATACTACTTATAGCAAGAACTTATAATTTAGTGATGGCAAAATGGGTGGTAGGGGTGCTAATTGGGCCATGCGCGTGGGCTGGGGTCAACTTATGGACACTTTTACGACTGATGCTAATTTCTCTGTCAACCTTTGAACTTTTGCGTAAAATACCCAATTGGATTAAGTTACGACATAATACGCTATACATATTATTTTTAAAAAATGCAAATAAACGAGCGAAAAAGTCACCCCGTGAAGCCGTCTGGGTCGACCCAAACCCCACCCATGTAGCTAAATATGTCTGTGGGTCGACCCAAAGTGATCCAAGCCCATTTAGACCAACTCAAACCACGACTTTTGTGTTGTATCGTAAATTCACCCCCTTTATTTGGTTAGGTTGGGTAATGCGTCAAAACGGGTAAACTTTTGGTACAGCTCTCAACTTTTTTGCCCAAAATGTTTCTTTTAAATAATTTGTGGTTTTAAATATGATTTCAATAATAAATCAGGAGGTTTTATGCATTAAAAATGCACTTTGGGTGCCTTTTGACCCGTTTCCTTTTTAGCTTTTTTCGTACTGGTTTGAGCCATTAGAGATAAAAACATAACCCAGGTCGACCCATTCATAAGTATACAGGTCGAAGTTTACACCTCTAAATTATTTACCTAGACCCATAATTTGTTTTAGGTTTCCTCTGCTGGAATGACTCTCAGTCTCGCAGTCGTTGCGGCTTCCTTCTTCGTTAAGGTGATCATCAATGTCCTTTCTTTTTCTCCTAACAATTTGGATAAACCTGTATCATAACCGTTGTATATTTGTGGAAAACATCTCAGAGTTTTGTGAAAGACAGTTCTTCGTTGTATACCGCAATGGGTATCTTATCAGTGGTTGGAGTCGTGGTACGCATTTTCTCTGTCAAATACAGTAGGATGCTGATTGTGTGTGTATATGTTTACCATCAAGTTCTTATATTATTTAACCAACTTCTTCAAATAGGGTATGGTAATTGGATTTTCACTTGGAATGGGGCCCATCCCATGGATTATAATGTCTGAGGTAATTATATTTAATCTGTTATTATTGTTTTTTTTTTTACAAAGTCATTGCTTCATGTACTTGAAATTGTGTTCCAGATTCTTCCTGTGAATATAAAAGGACTTGCAGGGAGTATAGCAACATTAGCCAATTGGCTTACTGCTTGGGTGATTACACTGACTGCACCTTTGCTTCTATCATGGAGTGGTGGAGGTACATTCACAACCCCCCCCCCCCCCCCCCCCCCCCCTCTTTCTAAACAAATTAATGCATCAAATCATTAAAATCGCAATATTTGAAAGAAAAAAAAAGTTAGGTTGCATCGTTATCTACAGTTTTGAAAAACTGCAAACCAAACAAGCCGGGTTCGTAGGGTCGGTCCGGACAGGTTAAAACAGTTAGGTTTGGCGGTTAGGACCATCCTTTTTTTGTTTTCTTATCTGTCTGTTAAACCTGGGTTTTCAAACTGCAAAATGGAGACGAAACTAGTTGAACTGGTGGTTTGGGCGCTGTGTTTTAAAAAGCACGCTCGAGGCGCGCTTAAGCGCATCTAGGCGCCACTCCGTGTACCTTATGTAAAACCAGGCGGGCATTGTACTAAAAGCGCGCTTTTTGGCCAAAAAAGCGCAAGAAAAGTGCGTTTTTCGTACACGGGGTGTTTTTGTGCTTAAAATTGTTATACATGTAGCTAAAAAGGTTGTTACATTTAAGTTAAATCATATATAAACCTTATTTGTATCTATATTTTGGGTAAATGATGCTAAAAACCTATAGCATATATAAAAAAAATATATAATCGTCTTGCGCCTCGCGTACGAAAAGCCCAGTGCTTTTGCACGTCGGTTTTAGACCTCGTCGCTTTTGTGCGCTTCGCGCTTTTTAAAACCAAGTTTGGGCGGTTTAGTCAGTTTCAACAGTTTATGAAATCTGAACACTTGATAAATTGTTGATTGCTTGTAGTTGGTATCTTATGGGTGTCTTCATATTTTGACAGGAACCTTCACTTTGTACATGCTACTGTGTGCTGCTACAGTCGCGTTTACGTTCATTTTGGTGCCAGAAAACAAAGGGAAAGACATTGGAGGAGATACAGTTTTCCCTGAGATAATATGATCTTCATCCTTGTTTCTGTACTAGGTGTATAATTATTCTTTTTTTCCCTTGGTGTAATAATATATAACCGAAGAAACTAGAGAATAAGCGATTTTGCATCCCTGCATGAGCTTGAGCATCAAAAGAACTAGCGAAAGTACTATTACATCTCAAACGACAATTAAACAGAGAACATACTTCGTTTTCTATCTGCTATACTAGAACGTAAACTGAGAACAAACATGCTTCGGTTATGTTAAAGCTTTAGGTTCAACAACCCCTTCGTTGGACATTGTCCCTTCAAATAGCATCATGTGATGCATTGGCCTCTTCTGTAAAGTTCAAAACAAGTATGCCAGTGCATTTTTTTAACAACTTTTTACACCTAAATATGATCTTACTTTCCTTTTGTAAGGATTTAAACATACACTATTTTCGTGAGTAGTAATCACCAAACCATTGACGGTGTATACTTTTCTACCTTTATCACGGATCATGGTTCGCCGTTTTGAGCTTTTAATTATGGTCATTTTATACATTTTATTTAAAGTTACAGCTACTTTATCAAACACCAAAATATATTTAAAAAGCTACAGCTACTAGCCACCAGCTGGTTTTGCCAAACATAAGGGACCCATAAGTTGATACGGTAATATATGATTTAAATGCTAGTAAACTTATAAAAACATCATAGATGGATAATCAACATTGGGACCTTATATGATTACTCAATAATAACTATTTATATATTATTACTTTTTGGCTATTGTGTATTATTTAGTTTTTATTAGCCTGTATTATAACCCACACATTCTAATTCTGATACCCCATGTAATCCATTTATTTTAGGAGTCAAATGGATTTGAAGGTTTTAATTAGGTTAAATGAACTGTGGAGTCAAACCATTTACTTACAACCAATCAGAACACGCCACATATATAAATGGATGCTCACATCAACTATTTTTTTGGAAAGACGGGGCTGGAATCGAGGATCTCGTCCTACCGCTTTTAAACCAATCTGATGAAGGGTTAGTTAGGGGGCCCACGCCCAGCCTGACTCAGAAAACAGCAGGGCCAATGTAAAGCAGTGTCTGCGGAAGGTGGCTGATGGCCATTTCACGGCGCAGTTAAGGTGTTATGTTCCTCCGGGGTTGCTCGGTTGGGGTTTCCACCTTGAAGGCCCTGATTGATAAACACCCCATCACCGACCCCCTACATTGCCTAATGTCTTACCATCTGAGGATGCTCTTCAAGTCGATGCTGATTTTGTGTTAGGGAGTATTAAATCCTTCCCTAAAGGGACTTCGTGTGGGAGGGCGGCCTCAGAGCTCAACACATTTTAGATGCCCTTTGTGGGCAAGGGGCCTCGCCACCCTCTGATCTACTTTTGGCAATCACTGAAGTGGTTAACATTTGGTTAGGTGGGCTCTGCCCAAAGTTCTTGCGGAGTTTATCGCTTCTGCCCCTTAACTCCGTTGCTCAAGCCCGATAACGGAATTAGGCCTATCGCTGTTGGGGCCATTTGGAGAAGGTTAGTCTCTAAAGTCGCGATACGTAGAGTTGGGAAGGAGATGGTGGCTTACTTAGGTGATTATCAATTTGGGGTGGGGGTCCCCAACGAGGCAGAGGCTATTCTCCATAGCGCGAATAGGTTTTTGAATGCGTTCCATGATAACGGATCTCTGGCCTATGCTCACGGTCGACTTTTCGAACGCTTTCAACTTGGTTGACAGGACGATTCTCCTGCAGGAAGTGAGGGTCCGATGCCCATCATTACCTTGGGTCCAGTTCATATATGCCCAGCCCGCTAGGCTTTATATGGGGGATTCTTGTATTGGGGCGTCCACCGGGGTCCAGCAGGGGGACCCATTGGGGCCGCTTCTTTTCGCTCTTGTCCTTACACCCGTTGGTTCGTCGGCTAGAAGAATGTTGCTCCCTCCCGTTTCATGCTTGGTATCTTGATGATGGCACTATTATAGGAGAGGCGGGGAAGTGGCTAAGGCTTTTGATATTATCCGAGCTGAGGGCCCGAATCTGGGCCTTACGCTTAATATTAAGAAATGTGAAATTTCTGGCCATCGTGTAATGGGGCAAAAGTGAAGCCTGGTTTATTTCCTAGCGAGATCGGGAGACCAGAGGGAGGTGTGAAGCTACTGGGGGGTGCCGTTAGTCGGGACGGGGGATATATTAGCGCTTTGGGTGCTAAAAGGGCTCGACGGGCGGTGGAATCTGATGGTTTCTCTGCAGAAATTGGGGGACCCCCAAAGTGAACTTCTGTTGCTCCGTTCATGTATGGGTGTTGCTAAATTGTTGTTTGGTTTTCGGACATGTCAACCAGCCTTTGCTGATGAGGCCGTTATCATTTTCGACAATGGGCTTCGTGAAGCGGTCGAAGATATTGTGGCTTGTGGGGGGGGGGCGTTCTTTGGGGATTTTCAATGGAGATTGACGTCTCTACCGATACGGTTGGGAGGTCTTGGCCTTTGTACGGCGGAGGACGTGTCTGCATATGCCTTTGTGGCCTCTAGAGATCAATCCTGGAAACTTCAAGACCACATCTTACGAAAACAACGGGGTAGTGGGGATAGACCTGGATTATGAGCTTGCCTTAGACAACGTTCGCAACTCTCTTCCTGATTTAGATTTGGGCGGGTTTATGGATAAAGACACCGCCCCAAAAAACCTCAAAGATTTTGGCGAGTGCTTTTAACTATAAAACCCTCCAGACTATGGGAGAGAAGTTTGCCATGTCTCCGCGCCAGAAGGCGGTGTTTGAATGCCTCAAAGTATCGCATGCTCAAGATTTCTTGGTTGTCCTCCTATTGGTGGACTTGGGCAACAGATGTCAGCTGTTGAATACCGGGCTATCCTCAAATACAGGTTCATGATTCCCATCTTTCTGGTTGATGAGCCGTGTCCAGTGTGCAAAAAGGCATGTTTAGATAAGTTTGGGGAACATGCCCTTCACTGTAAGGAGCTGCCCGGATTTTAAATACAGACATAATCTGGTCAGGGATGTTTTATGGGACGTCTTACGAAGGGAGGGATTTCGGATAGAAAAGAAGCCCCGGTTAACTTTTTGACAGACCCCCTGGAAGGGCGGTCCACCTTAAGGCCAGGGGATGTCCTCGTGTTCGGGTGGGCACAGGGTAAACATGCGTGCGTTGATCTTACAGGGGTGTCTCCATTGGTGGACCATAGGGGGTTTTAGAGTCTACCTTGATGAATACCAAAAACTCGCACTCTTGATGCAATAAACGGTTTGCTAGTAAACCGTATCACAAAAAATCCTAACTCTTTAGGGACCAGCACAATGCACCATTAATAAAACTTGGGTTCTTGGTGCAATGGGGCAGCGGCGGCGCATGGGCCGAGACGATGACGCGACTGGACAGTGCGTGGATGTTAAGCGACTCATGGCGTGATCGATCGTGTAACACCCCAACCAATGGCGGAATCATCGAGGTGCCACGTAGTGACGATTGTTCAATAGCTCATGGACTAAAGTGTAAATTTAGATACATTGATTAAATAGTTTATTACAATGAAATAAAATACAACGAGTCTAAATGCCAACTAAACTGAAATACAATGAATCAAATCTAAATCTAAATCTAAATCCGAAAGCTTGAAGAATGCATCTCAAAACAACCTGAAACATGTACGAAAATAATTTGGTCAATACAAAAATGTATTGGTGAGCATACCCTGTTTGAATACATATAGTAGAAAAAGTGTTTAGCAATTCATGTGTTGTATACCGTTTGCAAATATGTAATAAGTAGTATCAGTCAAAACCAAGCCTTGATGAATAATGACTAACACATGAATAACCAACTGAATAATGAATTAACAAGACAATGACCAAGATTCTCTCAACAGAGTCTCAAGGGGGTATACCATAGTACTATTCATTGAAATGCTAGGCCGCAGAACGGTTAATGATTAGACAAAATTACAGAAAACAACCTTTATGTTTTACCCAAACTGCAGCTTTCACCTTTGCCTTTAAAAGCTCTTAGTCAACCTTAACTTCATGTTGATTGCAATTCCAGACCTTTCACACTAACTGAGTTAGATTTCACCGTTAACTCCCCTCACATGCCTTGATGTGAGGGCATTTTAGTCAATTTTACTTCTGTAATTAAACTATTATATTTTAAAAAAAAATAAAACCCCTCATATACCCTCTTTAACCCTCATATTATCAGACAATCAAAACTTAATCCCCAAACCCTTATCAAAACCCTCTGCTTCCAAAACCCCGTAATCATGGATCCAGAGTACATACGTGCAAGGCGAGCTGAAGATGACATTGCATTGGACGAAATTTACGGTATTTTGCTTCGTTTTTCATGAAATGCAGGTTTTGTTTTTAGTTTTTATGATTTTGATTTCGATTTTATTTATGAAATGTAGACACATATCCGGAGTTGTTCACCATTCATCTATATCATGGAGGTTATTTCACTGATCCTCCTGATCGGGTGTATGTTAATGAGGAACTTGATTTCTTTGACCTGATGAACATTGAGAAGTTTGGAATGCAAGAATTAGAGGTTATTAAGAGTAGGTTAGGTTATACTGATCAAGTTCCTCACTTTTTTCACTTTTGTGCTCCTCATGGTAATTTAGATACTGGACTTTATCGGATAAGATGTGATGAAGATTTGATCAAACTTGTTGATTTTGTCAGAGGTGGTGATAGGTTCATTGATGTATACATGGAACATGGTTGTTCAAATGTTGTGAGGTACTCTCAATCACAATGCAGTGAAGTGCTTTCATTATGTTGGTATGGGAATGGAGAAGGGAAGGGTAGTGAAAACAGAAAAGCAAGTGAAGTCAATGAAGACACAGGGGACAACCAAACAGGATACCATGTGAGATTAGACAACCAAACAGGGGACAACCAAACAGGGGAACACAATGCAAAGTCAGCAGATCCTGGTATGGAATATAGTAATATGTTTCAAAGTTTGGATGATTTTGAGCCTTTTATGGATGGTTTCAATGGTTCTAAAGAGAAACAGAAAGAGAAACAACATAGTCAGAAAGAGACATCCAACCACAATGTGGAACAGAATGACAAGAATGTAGACAATGAACCTGATGGTGAATATGATAGTGAAGAAGACAGTGAGTTTTTTGTGGATGAAAACAATGACATTCAAGAAGATGAAGTGGATATGAGAGACTTTAAATTCAATGTTGATTTGGATGTGGAGGATGAAAGGGAATGATGTTGATCATGACTTAGATGTTTTGGACAATGATAATTTTGATACTGATAGTGAATATGATAGTGAGGAAAACCTTGGCAACATTAGGGAGAAAAAACTAAAACAGGTTAGAAGGATGTATGGGAATGATAATAACTTTCATTGTGGTATGATGTTTGGCACTAAGGCTGAGGTCAAGAAGATGATCAAAAGGCATACAGTTGAGACAAAGAGGCAGCTAAAACTTGTGAAGGATGAGGCAGATAGGATCAGGGTAAGGTGTTTTGGTGATTTGGGGACAAATGATGTTGGGAAAAATGTCAAAGAAGGTGCCAAGTCAGTAATGATTGAAAAGAAAACAAAATCTGTTAAAAAGAGCATTGCAAAAGTTGATAAAGCAAAGACCACAAATGTCAAGGGGGGTGTTACAACAAAGGGGAAAGGTGTGGGCAAGAAAAAAAGCAAGTTCAGAAAACACAAGGGCTGGACCTTCAAAACATAAAGGGGGTAGGGGCACATGAAAGACCCTAACAAATTTACTTGTCCTTGGGTTTTATTGGTCTCCTTTGACAAGAAGACAGAGTCTTGGATAGTTCAGACATTTATTGACAAACATAAATGTCTTCAAAGCAGATTCATATCAGCTTGTAATTCAACTTTTCTTGCTCAAGAACTTCTTGAACAAATTGAAGAAAATCCCAACATTCCAGTAAAGGCTGTGCAAGAACAGTTCCAAAGAAAGTTTGAAGTGAATGTTTCCAAGATGCAAGCTTATAGGGCAAGATTCAAAGCTCAAACAAGTACTTCATGGGGATTATACAGCTCAATATGGTTATGTTAGGGACTATGCTGAGGAACTTTTAAGAACAAATCCAGGGTCAACTATCAAGTTAGATGTTGAACCTGTGTCAGATCCAGATTCCACAATAAGGCAGTTTAAAAGAAATATATTTGCTTGGGTTCTTTGAAAGAGGGGTTTAAAGCAATTGGCAGGAAGTTGTTAGGTCTTGATGGTGCCTTCATGAAAGGACCTTATCCAGGTCAGGTGCTTACAGCTGTAGGTATTGACAATAATAATGGAATTTATCCTGTTTGTTATGCTATTGTTGAAGCTGAGAATATAACTCCTGGATGTGGTTCCTAGAAAACATTGCTGATGATTTGGACATTGGATCCAATTCAATTTTTACATTTATGAGTGATAGACAAAAGGTTAGACTATAACCTGTTTTGTTTCATATTAACTAACTAATGTAAGTGAGACTAACAGTTAAGTGAACTTTTGTATAGGGTATTCTTGAAGCAGTGCACAAGCTTTTTCCTAGGGCTGAGCACAGTTTCTGTGTGAGACATATATATGAAAACATGAGGATTACCTTCAAAGCTAAAGCATTGAAAGACATGCTTTGGAAGCTTGCAAGAAGAACAACAGTGGTGTACTTTGAGAAAACTATGGAAGAGCTTAAGGCAATGAACCCTGAGGCACATCTATGGTTGTCTAAGATAGACCCTAAATACTGGTCTAGATCTCATTTCACAGGTAACTTTTTATGTTAAACCTTATTTACAATAAATATTGTTTCTAATATTGTGAATGGTTGTTAAATAACAGGGTTAGCAAAGTCTGATGTGTTATTAAATAACATGTGTGAGGTTCTGAATTCAAAACTTGTGGAAGGAAGAGATAAACCAATTATCACAGCATTGGAGTACATAAGAGAGTATCTTATGAGAAGAATAGTCAATGTATTGCAGGTTATTGAGAGGAGTGATGGCCCTTTAACACCAACTTTCATGGAACAGTTTCAAGAAATAAAAAAAGACTGCTGCTGCAAATTGTAGAGTTAGCTGGAATGGTGGTGACCAATATGGAGTTGCTGGGCCAGGTAAGTGGAAGTGTGTGGTGGACATGAAACAAAAAACTTGCACTTGTAGAAGATGGGAAATTACTGGGTTGCCCTGCTCACATGCAGTGGCAACCATATGGAATATGCAAAGTTATGGAATGGATGTTGGGATTCTGAATCATGGGTGGATCCAGTGTATCATTTGAGCACTTGGAAGCAAGTTTATAACTTTAAGATTTTCCCTATAAATGGTATGTCTTTATGGGAAAAGTCAAAGGTTCCATCCACCCTCACAGCCCCAATATATCACAAGCCAGTGGGAAGACCCAAAAAAAAAAGAAAGAAGTCTGCTTTTGAGGCTGAAGATGTGAAAAGAAGTGGGAAACTGTCTAGGAAGAATGCATGTGGAACTTGTAGCAAGTGCAAGGGGACAGGGACACAACAGTAGGACATGCACTGGTGTACCATTTGAGCAACAGAAGACAACAACTGCAAAGTCAAAACAGGTCAAGGGTTAAATCAGTCAACTCCACTTCTAAAACAGCCAAGGATCAGCTAGTCAACCATCAACTAGTCAACCATCCAAGTCACCAGCAAAGTTCAAAGAAGAATGTTCAGAAGGCTAAGGGAAGAAGGCAGCTTAATGGGTCACCTGTTATAAGTTTAATATTATCAATGTTTAAGACAATTATGTGTTTTGGTTCTTATGATTTTTATGTTTCAAGTAGTATTATCAATGTTTAAGACAATTCTGCCTTGATGTCTAATATTTTGGATATTATGTGTTTGATGTAATGATATTATCTGTGTTTGATGATATCAGTTTGATGATATGCACAGTTGGATATTATGTGTTTGATGCACAGTTGAGGTATATGGGTTTGACAGTTGCACTGCACATGGGTCAAAATGTTTGGGTCAAAATGGTTTGACATTTTGGAAGTGCATATTATCCATGTTAAGAAAGTGCATATTATTTGGGTCATGCACATGGGTCAAAATGGTTTTATCCATGTTTAGAAACTGCATATTATTTGGGTCATGCACATGGGTCAAAATGGTTTTTACTTGTGTTGTTCAATATCAGAAAGTGCATATTATCCATGTTTAGAAATATGTTTGACTGCATTTGGTTGGTCATAAACTCAGTGCTAGGAACATAACATGCTTCATTACAATAACTGATTACATTACTGCATTACATAACACCATTAAGTTCATTACATAGGAGCAAATCTAAACAAACTTAACAACAAACACAACAACAAAAAACACAGCTGAACACCAAATATTTCTTCCTTTTCCTTGATTCATCCTCCTTAGCTTTCAGTTTATCCACCAAGACTTCATTAACAGCTTCAAGTTCACTAATTGAACCTGAAGTTCAGTGACTGAACCCTCAAGTTCACTTTTTGACCTTAATAACCCAGCTATGACATTATCAGGCTCAACACAGCCAAGAAAACCTCCACTTGTGAAGCCTACATAACATTTATTAATTTGGGGTCAAACGAGATTTGGGGGAATCAATAACAGTGGAAATTAATTCGATCATACCTTAATTGGGCATGAATAAAACCGACGACCTGGATTTTTGCTAGTCCACGAGGTCCTGACTATTGCCTCTCTCCCACATCTGCAGTAAATCGGGGCCATTTGAACATCTGCTGAAGAATTAGGGTTTGGATATGGTTTTATGAAGAAGAGGGTCTTGGATTTGATCAGGGAAAGAAGAGGGTTTTATTTGTTTTAAAATATAATTATTTAATTAAAGCACACCACTTAAATTGACTAAAATGCCCTCACATGCAAGGCATGTGAGGGGAGTTAACAGTGAAATCTAACTCAGTTAGTGTGAAAGGTCTGGAATTGCAACCAACAATGAGGTTAAGGTTGACTAGAGAGCTTTTTAAAGGCAAAGGTGAAGCTGCAGTTTGGGTAAAAACATAAAGGTTGTTTTCTGTAATTTTGTCTAATGATTATGACTAAGCATACAACAAATTTCACATAAAGCAAACACACATGAGAATTGCATTAAGTCTATGAATAACAATTGATAATAATGTACATGAGTAGCCCAAAATAGTTAAAACATGAAAAAGGGGAAAGATATACTCACCATGGTTGTGATGATGAATTCGTAAGAAATCAACGAGTACCACTGAATTATGCTTGCACCTATAAAATTAGGAAATGATGATTTAGTGTGCCTATTAATGTTATTTTATAGTTACAGTGTACGTTCATGTAAAATATATCAAAGGATTATTATTCTTAAACATTTCAAAAATCTTTTAAATTAAACCAAAGCTTTACAAAATAAATCGAGCTATCGATTATTCAAAATGAGCCAAAGCAATATTATTGCGTTTATTTATTTCATGTTTTGCTCACAAGAATCTTAAATGGCTATCTTCACAACTTGGTATTTGACAAACCTATTTTAAAAATTCTTGACTTTTACTGAAAACATTTATCAAAATATAATATACTATAAAAGTTAACATATTCACTGTATTATCCATATTCACCGTATTATCCAAAGTTAATATAATATACCCCCTTGAGTTGTGGAAACTCAAGAAACTAATGTAGCCATTGATCATCAACCATCTATGGTTGGGATTTATCATGATTATTTTATTACAAAAAATACATATCCTTTTTGTTCTAGTGTCAAGAAGGGTATAATAGGGAAATCATGTTTTACAATAAAGTAACCATCTTGTCTCCTACAAACATCTAATCATCTTCTCTCTCATTCTTAATTCTCTTCTCTCTCCTGACTCTCTCTCCTCTCTCCATTCTTTTTCCATGCTTTTATATTTTTTCAATTTTTAACCTTTTAATAGTTAACAACAATCAGTCAGTTTTGTCTGTAACATCTTATGTAATTTTTCAGTTTTTTAACCTTTTAATAGATAACAATCAGTCAGATTTGTCTGTAACAACTTATGTGTTACGTTGTTACATTGTTACATTTTATGTATTTACATTGTTACATGTATCATCTGTATGTATTTTACATTGTTACATTTTAAAACATGTTACACTGTAAAAAGAGCAATTTATCATATTTACATACGTATGGTAGTTAATGGTGCTTATGTAACTATTTAAACCAATAAACGATATTTGAAATAAATTTTATTTTGTAAACATGTAAAAATTAACAACACAAAGCGAAAACTACCTTCAAGAACCACCTCGAACCCATCCCCCTTATCCAACCCAACCCTGTTCCTTCACCCAAGCCATGTTTTCTAGTTCCCATATACACTCTTCACATGCTACCTATTGTGTTCACACTATTATTATTATTAGTATGAGAAAAAAAAGCACTAATAATAAAAAAAAAAGATGAAATGAAAAAAATGAGCAAATGAAAAATAAAATAAGAATTCATCTTGGAGTTTTTAAATACACCCAATTTCGGTGTGAGAAAAAGCAGAAAGGTAGCTTTGAAAATGAAGAGAAATTCTTCAACTTCAAGAAAGGCATATTATTATTAAGAAAAAAAAACCTTTTGGACTTATTCTAATCTAACTTCAATTTCTTTAAAAGATTGAATTATTTTAACGTGTTGTTAAACAAAAGGAATCAAAGATCAACAGATCCAAGATCTCCAAGAACTCCAAGAACCTATTAACCAAGATGTCCAAGAACCGTCGTCTGTCGTCGTCGTGTCGTCGTCGAACCACCACCGC